>CM055754.1:3558934-3598067 GCA_029465975.1 Dallia pectoralis
TACTCCGAGCTACACAGAAACAAATAGCGACATTGTCATGGATGCACCTTCGCCTGTGTTTATCGGCTACACAGCCTCGCTTAGAGCATAAAACAATGCTAAGTGCATGCATGGACGGCTGCGCTCTGTGTGTGTGTGTGTGTGTGTGTGTGTGTGTGTGTGTGTGTGTGTGTGTGTGTGTGTGTGTGTGTGTGTGTGTGTGTGTGTGTGTGTGTGTGTGTGTGTGTGTGTGTGTGTGTGTGTGTGTGTGTGTGTGTGTGTGTGTGTGTGTGTGTGTGTGTGTGTGTGTGTGTGTGTGTGTGTGTGTGTGTGTGTGTGTGTGTGTGTGTGTGTGTGTGTGTGTGTGTGTGTGTGTGTGTGTGTGTGTGTGTGTGTGTGTGTGTGTGTGTGTGTGTGTGTGTGTGTGTGTGTGTGTGTGTCTCCTCTGTTCAACACATACGCCTGTCTCAGCTCACCAGATACCTGTTACCCCAAACGCCAAGGTCTCCCAACATCAGACGCAGCCCCGCCGATAGGCCACACCGGAACTCCAGTCATCCATCCATCCATCCGCACTCAAACCCGCACATCCTGCATCTAATGACACGCGCGCGTACCCAACGCATCTTATCTAAATAGAAACAATCCACGCGTTACCGCTTCTTTCCTGGCGGGGTCCTGCTGAACGCTCGCTTGGGCGCCATCTTCCTGCAATTGTTTGATTTCTTACTTTTCCTTCCGATTTTTGCCATGAAGCTGTGTCGCCTGGCAGCAATGCGTCACGCAGCCTATGTGTATTTAAACAGAACTAAGGAAGCGCTGGCATGAACCCTTCTGCGTGTCATTGGCGTTCATGAGCGTGAAAACGGGGAGCAAAAAGCCCGACACCGAGCTCCGAAGGCATGCCGAGAAAGTGAATGGAACCTGGGATGCTTCAAATCCCGCTGCACTGCTGACACGGTGCCTCTCGGGTGACTGTGGAATGGCTCCTCTAGAACAGGAACATCCTAGGCTATATCTTTACATATGTCCGCAAGAGCCTCTTGCCTCCGTCGCTTCGCACATGTGTTTTCTGAGTCTGTTTCTCTGTGCATTTTGCAGCTTTTCTCCTGGCTCGCCGCTCTATGAGAATCAGACGCATCTTCTCTCCAGCCGGCGCAACAACGCCACTCAGTTGTGGAAACCGTTGTCATTTTACTGTTAAATTTAGGTTGCCATACCCAAATTCTACGGATTTGTGTTGAAATTAGATGCGCATCTGTTAAATCATGCATCAACTTCACTCTCACATTTTATTTTATTTGGAAACTGTAGTCCATAATTGGTAATTGCATTGGATGGGACTAATGGCACTCAAGTTGACTTCACACGTGAATAAACAAAATGTATAAAACTAAATACTATTTATATGTATATTGTCGATGTCCAAGATTACAAGATTAGACACAGTGGATACAAGACACTTGTTGTTTCAATTACAAAAATATGGATTAAATTTCGTGGGGAATAGTCAATAACAACAACAAGGTTCATAATTAAAATAAAAATACCTATATATATGGATATATATATATATATACGCCTACATAAAGCTTGTACCTCTGTTTTCGTATTCGTATTATTTCAGGCATTTGGGTGTAATTTTGGTTGTCTAATCTAAACAAATGAATTAACAATGCATTACCATGATTGATAAAAGGCAATTAATTTAAATGTATTTTTACTCGAGTGTCTCGTTGGACAAGAATGATGGAGTGGGAAACTATAGTCTTCAATCAATGACGGCCAAGGTCATCTGACCGGTATGCCCGGAGTATGTGTGTCAAAATCTGTCTTCCAGATGCAGAATACAAACTCCAGAGTTGTTCTGATAGAGGAATGGAGGAAAGGGAGTGTAGCAAAACCAAAAATCCTCTGATGCAGGGTTGCAAATGTGACTATATTGTGATTTGACCTTTCCGATTTTACTATCATATATGTAACTGTTGCTACGCGTTATTTACTAATTGTATTCTGTAATAAATAAATACAGTTGCCACACATGCAATTGGGAGCGCATTACAGTTGTTTTCAAGATAGCCCCTAAATATGCTGTGTTGTTTTGTTGGATTGCCTATAACATGACTCAAAGAAAATACAAATTGCCTGAGAAAAAAAACATAATTAAGTGTTTAAACCACAATTAAAACGGGATCATATATTGGTGCCGGTATGTCAATGGTTTGCCATTAAAGGTTTCTCTTTTAGAACTGGTGTGGCCTGTAAGACAATACTTATACGTTCAACCTAAAACACAATATAAACCCAACCTACCATAAAAGATCATTAGTCAATCTAGAATACCTGCGTTTTTATTCTGGGCCAGTAAACCATAAACATGTACATCCTACATCCGCCTATATGGTCTAATGTAAATGTGGCAACTTTTGGTCATCAAGTTTCTGTATCAGGCTACATTGTTCTAGTTTTTGATATATGTTCTGAGACACAAACATCACCTATATGCAGTCATCATATACGTGTATTAGACCTTTCTGTATAAACATGTACAGATAAAGCTATCATTATTGATTTATAAAGTGTCAGTTTAATGACTGCTCTGAAATTAAATAATACACCTTTGAAGTCAACTGGATATCTGATTATTTTATAATATGATGACTGTGTATTGCTTTATGCAGTATATACGCTATATATTCCACACGCAGCAGCATATAGTGATTTTTGACCACGTTTTGCATAAATGGTATCATGGAGAAAATAAATAATGATTATGGCTTAACGTATCACCCATGGTCCCAAAAAGAAACTCAAAAGTATTCAATGACCGGCAATAGTCTCATATATCCGCTCATGATTGTGTGGATTAATACAGATAATACAATAAAGTGAAATGACACAGACAACTAAATACATCTCCACAGTAGTCATGGTGTGAACATACCTTTGTTGATAAGAGGTGATCCCTTGGACGTTCTGCGGGTTCCCGTTGGTGGTACCCGGGACTCTCCCAACCGCCGGACCTGATGGCATCCCCCCGGCGGCTCCTCCGCCCGCCGCCGTCACCTGGACGCTGAAATCCGGGAAGATCCTGATCATCCCCACGCCGGTGGATTGAACGCGCACTGAGTCTATGGCGATGTTTCTCAAAGAACAGCAACAGCCTTCCCTCCAGCCGAGCAGGTCACAGCACAATCCCATGAGTGGTGGTCACCAGCTCATCGGCCATGCTGCGTCCGGATGTCTCCCCGAATCAGCGACGAGACAACTGCAGCAGCTCTCCAGGTCAGCAATGGCATGGATGCTGGAGGTGTGCGTGGAGGGGGCAGAGAACACTTCCTATACACGCGCACGGTAGTGTAGTTACGAGAGAGACCGATAATAGAAGTTATTACTGTTCTGGTTAATAGAATGATAAAATCCTGTTGTGCCAAAAAGGCTGCATCAACTTTACGCGTATAATTATTGCCTGTAAGTATGAAATGCGCCTATTTCTCAGCTTTATTTCTAAATATGTCATTTATCAATTTACTCCCACGTGTGGTCTAGGTAAAGTGGAACATTCGTTAGAGTTCTTGATGTCTGCTGATCTAGAAAATGGCAGGAAGTTTTATCTACCAAGTTAACTGAAGATATAAACGACAGGCGCGTCTCCGGATGCGGTTTCCTATAGAAATCCCACCAAAATGTACCACCTAGAATATTCTGAAATCCAAATAGCACAACGCAGGCATAGTTAAACATGAAAAAGAAAACGTGCCAAGCCACATTCTCCTACCAGGCTGATTTGCGTAGCGCACAAGCATCCTTTAAAAAATCCAATACACGTGTTTTTAATATCAGAAAACAGTCCGGATTCTGATTTACGCGTGCACCACTATTTGCACACGTTGCTCGTGATCTGGTCTGGTGTGATCTGGTCTGGTAGTGTGATCTGGTGTGATCTGGTGATCTGGTGTGATGCTGCTGTGATCTGGTGTGATCTGGTGTGATCTGGTGCGATCTGGTGTGATCTGGTGTGATCTGGTGTGATCTGGTGTGATCTGGTGTGATCTGGTGTGATCTGGTGTGATCTGGTGTGATCTGGTGTGATCTGGTGTGATCTGGTGATCTGGTGTGATCTGGTGTGATCTGGTGTGATCTGGTGTGATCTGGTGCGATCTGGTGTGATCTGATCTGGTGTGATCTGGTGTGATCTGGTGTGATCTGGTGCGATCTGGTGCGATCTGGTGCGATCTGGTGTGATCTGGTGCGATCTGGTGCGATCTGGTGTGATCTGGTGTGATCTGGTGCGATCTGGTGTGATCTGGTGTGATCTGGTGTGATCTGGTGTGATCTGGTGTGATCTGGTGCGATCTGGTGCGATCTGGTGCGATCTGGTGTGATCTGGTGCGATCTGGTGCGATCTGGTGATCTGGTGTGATCTGGTGTGATCTGGTGCGATCTGGTGATCTGGTGTGATCTGGTGTGATCTGGTGTGATCTGGTGTGATCTGGTGTGATCTGGTGCGATCTGGTGCGATCTGGTGCGATCTGGTGTGCGATCTGGTGCGATCTGGTGTGATCTGGTGCGATCTGGTGTGATCTGGTGTGATCTGGTGTGATCTGGTGTGATCTGGTGTGATCTGGTGGTGTGATCTGATGTGTTTGTATACATACACAGTATAGGCCAAACTGATGCAATTACACAAAGAACATGTCGAAAAGGTAAAGAGCAGTAAGCTGTTTCATTTTATTTATTTATAATGAAATATGTGACACTTTTATAAATACGGATATGTATTTGTATTTAGTCCCCAATGTTCTAGGTAAGCATGACTAGGGGAATTCTGATTTTTCAGCAATGACCTGGGAGCAAATTGTATGTGCTGTCCTGCCCAGCCAGGGGACAAAATACTGATTTTCACCTATAATAGGCAAAAGGAATAACAACAGAAGAGCAAAGCAGGGTTTTATAATGCACGATAACACAGATCAATCCAGATGATTAAACGCCGATAAATTAAAAATCAAAGCTGTTCACCTGCGACTTGAAATTGGATCGTTCTCTAACCGCGTGTTTGAAAAACTGCTCGAAGAAAGAGTTCCAGAAAACGCGTGTGCCTCCTTTTTGCTTGCCTCTATTTTTCCCCCTGTAATGAAATGAAATGAATTGCCTCGGAGGCCTCCAGATACAATTAGATGAACTGCTGTTTACCTGCTCAGTTATTGGGAGCCTTCTGTATTGCATTTATTTGTCTGAAGTTCTTTGCTTAAGTACATGAGACAGATCCGGAGCAGCTGCAACTGCCTCTCCTCTCCCCACATGGCATCTCAGGTTAAGCGGTTCTTTCGCTCTGTCTCTCTCTCCCTCTCTGTCTCTCTCTCCTCTCTGTCTCTCTCTCCTCCTCTGTCTCTCCATCTCTCCTCCCTCTGTCTTGTCTGTCTTTCCCGTCCTCCTCGTCGTTTCTCTCTCTCTCTCTCTCTTTCCTTTCTCCGCTTCCCGGGTCTCCTTTTTGTTTTTATAACCCTCGTTCTCTTATCTATCACTATTAGAAAATTATGATAATCAGTGTTATCAATGCATCAAGTAAGGTCAGGCACTTCTATTATGTATGGGCACTTAGAGAAACAAGGTGCTTTACGGGGACTAGAGCACTGGCAGTTCAGGAGTATGTACTCTTTAATCATGCTTAATCGAATAGTACCAAATTTAGGGACCATTCTGCACCTGATTGTAAAGGATGTAACATGCTTCTCAATCAGAACGGTTCTTATTCTCCCCAGGAACATTTAAATCAAGTGCCGGTATAATCATTGCACTTTAGTCGGGGGTGGGGGGACTTTGTAGGTATAAGCTGTTATGGGCAAGGAAGCAATCTCTTTGCAGAGGATCAGTTATTACCGCGGACCAAGTAATCTGAATGTTTCCCAGTGCCATATTGACCAATTAGCTTAATAATGAAGATGGATAAATACTGTCACCGGCCCTGCTGTTAGCTAGTCGAGCCTTCCTCCATCTCATAGTGCCATTTGCCAACCCGGAACACAACACACCGAATACTCTGCAGAGGTCAGCGCGCGGAAGTCTGTCGCTGACACATTTTCAACATATTCCACTCCAACTCGTTTGAGTTCTCCTCTCTTCATAGAAATCATCCGTCTTTGACTGGCTCTCATCGCGATAACAATTCCCTGTGGTCGATGTCGGATGAGGCTGGGGAAGGACACAGTTTGGAGGACACACCATAATGCCGTTCTACAAGTAGTCGCGAGCCATTTTACCTTATCAGAACTCGGCAGTGTTTTAAAATATCTCCTTCTGAACGATAGCGCGCTGTCTGTATTGATAACGCCCGTTTCAGAATGTCTGGTAGCCGTTAGTCGCCCATATGATAACACAGAACCGGTGTTTCGCATCAGAAGTGAATAATTGGAACTGCTTCTCGGAATCATAATTTCATCTTTCTTTTGTAAGTACCAAATATCTGAGTCTATGGGTGGTTCATACATTTCCCTCTTTTGTCTGGCAGGTGACTTATTTTGTAATATCTTCCAAAGGATAAATCACTGTTTGGGTTCTGGTCCGAGATATGTGTTAATTGGAAATCCTTCAGAATGGATTGAAAGAATAAAAGTTGGTTTTAATATCAAAGATAGGCGATTTGTCACAGGTTCTCACCATGAACTCATGAACTTTGCATCACTTTCTTCTCAAGTTGGGCTAAATTCCCTCATATGGGCACAGCCTAGTTCTGGATCTTAAAGAATTTTGTCCAGCATAGGGATATTTTTTTGTTTAAGAAAGAACAATGTAATGTTCAATGTAAACAAAATCAACACGAAACTGTTCAGAGAAAAAGTAAGACTCAAGGTGACATTCGATCGTATTACTTTAAGTACTTAATTTTCGTTGTTCAATCCAATTGGTCATTTTGAATTTTAAAAGTCAAGAGAGGCATAGGTCAAGCCGAACACTCACACTTTCCACGACCACTCTAATGTAATATGAAATATTGCCTTCCTGTGTTTTGAATATGACTCGCAGCTTTAAAGGAATGATGAATTAACTGTTGCGAGGAATTACAGATGGGCCGGTCAGAAAGAAACACTTTTAAAATGCTAATGATTGATCGGTGTGTCCAAGTGGAGATGACATCATTGCTTTTATTTATCCTCGATTATAAGCTCCACGCTGGCCTTTCGGACCCCAATGCAATCCCATTTCAAATTGTTTCTTAATGCAGTTTGATGACATGTCTGGAATCCAATCACCTAAACCTCTCAAATTGCATGAACACACTCAGCACAATCCTGGTCTACTGATGGGGCCAGCACCTCTGTCATCGCCCAGGTCCTCACACACACACACACGCACACGCACACACGCACGCACACACACACACAGACAACCAGCTTAGCATAATGATTAACTGACACATGGTTGTCTTTTGTTTTACCACTTTACCTTTCTTTTTATAACAGCTCTTTCTAAACTTTAACATGGCATATTCTTTATTGTGTGTGTGTGTGTGTGTGTGTCAGTTTACAGGTTTGACATCGATCACATTGATTGTCACACTGAACAACAGGGGGTGTCCCTAATAACCTAGCTACACATAAGCCTATAATGTAACACATAGGCTTAAGTGAATCGGCTTTCAATTTGCACCTTTTTATTTCCCTCTCCCAGATTAAAGTGCGTTGGGCATTTTGATGATGAGGAAATCATTCTATTTATTTCTGGAAGTGTAACGGAAATGAACAAAAGCTCTCAAACGCACATGAGGCCATCAACCTGACAGGAACGTAGTGGATGATACTGAAGGAGTAATGTTTAACATCAGCGTGCAAATGTAAAACCTCTGCCTTCACTCACTCCCTACGCCCTCTGTTCATTAGAGGGACAAGAAAGTCGCGGGATAAAGTTGCAACACAGCCACGCCCAGAGAAAAGATTTCCCGTTCGTTCGTGACATTTAACTAACATGGAGCTTTCATCTCGTCTTCATAACTTCCTACACGGAGGAATGATTTCCCTTCTTGTCTTTTGATGTGGCATAATCATATGATCTTTTCAACAAAGAGTTACTATCCATCTTCTCCGTTTTGCCATACATGCTTAAGCAAAGATACCAAATCAACATTTTGACTGGCGGTAATTGCCTAGCCCCATGGTTCGATTCGCGTGACCTTTATAGCCTTTAAAGTCATTTCCATTTCTGACAAAAGATCTTGTTAATTGCAAAAAGGCAAATATGTTTTATTTTCCCCCCCCTCAGCATGTAATGTTTCTGAGGACCATGTAGAAATGCATTTACGTTCTAATTCATTAAAATCCTATCGGTCAAAACTATTCAGCAAGAGTAAAACTCCAAACTCCTTTGACAAGTTTTGAATGAAAAGAGATAAAAGTGGGGAATTCATCAGGCATTCAAAATCGTATGATGTGTTGACGCTTGAAATGTTTGTGCTGTGGACTCTGCAGAACAACCTGTTGGTTTCACCAAACGTTCGCATACAGTCATTCAATAAACAACACATGTTCTGCTGTCTGAATCACTCTGATCGTCAAAAACAACTGTGTTACGTAAGACCGAATGGACGATTACTGTAAAGGGTTTGTCATCAAGGCTTGTCTAGGCAATCAGAGTTGATTGGCGTTCCGTGTGTGTGCGTGCACACGCGTCTGTGAACGTGCACACGCGTCTGTGAACGTGTGTGGGTACATGTCAAAGCATTCGTGCGTTTCTTCGTCATCTGATTCGCTGATAGGCCTGGCTCTCCTCTCCTGTCTCACCGTCTTCAGGATGGTCGACACCTCCTTTAAACGATCAATTATTCATGCTAACAGATGTGTGTCACTGAGGACACCTGCGACCAGGTTAATCTGACGCCTATCTACTCCTGCCACAATACAGCAGCTCAAATGCCTCTAATTCTCTACTTCTGTCCAGGCCTTATAAAACGCTATAGTCAAAATAGTGCACAGCATTTAGGGACTAGGGTGCCATTTGGAACTCTGGAGTACATATCCACAGGGTTTTCTGAAGTCAACATTCTGTAAACGTATTGGATGTTTTCATTGGACCTCAGTTGGGTCAGTAACCGGTTTTAGTCACTGGCTCCTCAAATCACCTCAACATGACGCGGCTTGTTCACGTCAGCAGGTTTTTGGTTTTAACCGGCGTGGAAGACCGGGTTTGGGCGACGACCACAGACCTCATCGATTGGCTTAGTTGATTTGGTGTTTACTGGAAGATACCATTAGCACTCCTGAAATAGGGTGGCCTAAAACCATCCTAGACACACACAGAAGTCCTCCCAATTTGATGTTCCTCGCGTATCCCGATACAATATGTTGAGGAGAAATTATCGGCACAATGAAGGATGCTCGGATATTCCCTTATTCAGTTGAATTACATACAGAAGAGGCGCGTAATCGAATGGTTTCCGATAAATTACGTTTATTTCCCCCCATGTCTGTATACGTATCGTTAACCATGCAGTTTAATATTTAACATTACAGAACAGGTACAGTTTAACACGAAGCATTTATATCGTCATTATACATGAAGGTTTCAGAACGTGTACATATATACAGAGGTCTGACTCAACCTTGCCCGTTGTCCTTTTTCTTCGTCCGCCACGTCGTCTGAACACCGAACTGGGCGACCAGTGTTTTAACAATTGCAAGGCACACATTTTTAAAGTTTAAATCCTTCCCTCGTACCCTCCCTCTGTTATCTCGGGAAATAAAAAAGGAAATGGCATATAGTGAAATTAAGTCAACAGTCGTTATCAATCTCATACTACACAACACTTTTCAGCTGTTTCCAACCCGGGCCGTGTTGCATAGATAGATGTTCTCTCCTCATGACATCGGTCCAACTTCCGGTTCCTCCGCCAGTTGAGCGCCAACACAATCACTCTATTTCTCTCCCCCTCTCTCCTCTCTCTCTCTCTCTCTCTCTTTTAACACCACACGTTGCCATGGAGCTGGGACTGTCAGAACTCTCAGCGGTGCTGCCGTGTCCGGGGAATAACTGGCAAACGGCCGCTTTCCAAAGACTCTCCCAGCACATGTACAGTAGTGTGACTCTTAATTTCACCTGACTTTGTTCTGATGCAGCTAAACAACAGTTAGTTGTGCATATAACATCTGCAGCTGGTTCTACAGTACCGGTGATATAGTGACAAAACACCATGCAAACTGGAAGTGTGTGTTTGGTGGAAAACGGACCGGGCGGCAGGGCAGCGAGGTAGCTCAGTTCCCGTCTGGCACGGGATTAGAGGAGCAGAGGCCGGTCGGGGCGGGATTTCCTCGCTCTGGGGGTTCGCAGAGGGCCAAAGGTCAGGGGTCAGCGTTACGTCAGAAAGGAAAAGGGGAGGCTGCTAGAGTAGCAGGCTGGACAGAGCCATGCACCATGGGAACAGCGTGAGCAGGGAGAGACCCGCACAGGCCACAAGTCACCAGGATGGACACTACACACGCGCACGTATGCGCACGCGCGCGCGCACACACACACACACACACAGACAAACAGACAGAGCTTGATCTCACTGCTGGGCCTTGGAGCTGGACAAGGCTACACCCTCAGATAGTCTCTGGAAATAAAAAGAACAGAAATGCATCCCAAAGTCAATAAAGTAGTACTCTTTTATGGTTCTCTCACTGAATAAAAATAACTCCCAGTGTTTCAATTTACATGTAATAGAACCCTGTCATTCTCCTGTAGATCAGTAGTTAACCAGGTTATCCTGCGATTTAGGCATTAATGTTGTACTATGCAGGTCTTTTCTGATTAAGTTAAAGTTAAGTTTAGAATTAGGCTCAGAGAATAGGGGATATAGATTGGAGTTTTCTAGAAAAAAACAAACACAATGGACTTGTGTGTCCTGGTGAAGGAACAGGTGTGGGACAGCAGAGGAGGGGAAGTAGTGCTGGGGTAGATGAGGAGACACGGGGGAGAAGATGGAGACGTGATTTACCTCTGGGGTACCCATAAGCGGATGCCATTTCCATTAACAACACTGTTTTAATGGTAAGCCCACCATGGAAGGTTCTACAGTTCTGTGGCAACTCCTAAATACAGTTCTGAGGTGAATTTATGCTAACATTTAACATCGGTTTTATATTAACTATGAGAAATACAGTTAGCCGTTATGCTGAACGAGTTCATGTTGAGTATGTTTAAATGTGACACATATCATAGGTGTTGTAGCACTGCTAAATATTCTGTATGAGGAAGACAGTCAGCAGTCAATGAAGTGAGGAATTTGGGGTATTTATCTTTGTGACATACAGAGTTAGGAAGGATGATTAACCAATAAAACGCTCTCATTCTTTCAGTACGTTCCGATGAGGAAACTGAATGTGTATGGAGAGGCCATTAAAGGCCGACAAGCCAAAACCACTGTTTTCTACGGTTTCTACTTAAAATAAAATAATTACTTTTTAAGCCAATTTCCAGCTAAAATGTGAAAAGAACAGGATATATATTTTATATTCTAACATTTTTGGACTACTTAACTAAGCACCTGCATCAACAATGGCAGAAATAAGCTGTTTCATCTAATTGTGGAACAACTTCTGCAGAAAGGATAAAATGCACTAATATAGTTTTGAACAAACGACCAAACTCCCCTCGAATGTGCTTGCTTGCATTATAGAACGAGGCGGAAAATGTGCAAATGTGCAAATGCAGCGCTACAATGAGTGAGGAACCCTTTAGCCATTTCCCTAGGTGGGGTACGCTGTGCGGAGGGGTGTGTGTGTGTCTGTGCGTGTTGGCATGAGTGCCCGGGCGTGCCAGCGCGTTGTGCCGCCAAACATTATACGCACCCTGACTTGAGGCCTGGTGGTTCCACACTTGGAGGCAGGTGAGCGGTCAGAAACGGGCCACTCCCCCCCAGAAACGGGGCCCAGTCCCCGATGCCTCGGGCCCCAGAAACAGCGCCACTACCCCAGATGCCTCGGGCCCGTTCTCCGCACTACCATGGCCTGACCTTGGTGACTGACAAGAGATGATACAGAAGACGAAGGGGAAAGGAGGAGAGCGAGAATAAATGGAATCAATTAAAACTATTTCAAAATTGACTTTGTGTACAGTAGATGTTATATTTTCTTTCTAATGAACATGCTATTTAAATTGTACTGCGACAGACAGAGATTAAGATACAATATTTAAAACGCCAATAACTGGAACAATTCCCTGTTTTTCTTCAAATTATTATCGTTGAATACTTTTTAATAATAGGTCTGTTTGTAAAGATGACTTCCTGTCTGTGAGAGAATGATCAAAGCTTAAACCAACCCATTCCAACCCACGCTTGAGCTTTCTTTGTTGGATGTTGTTGTTATTGCGCCAGTTTACAAGGTAATCATTAAATTATTCGCCAGTTGACACAAACAAATAATGACAGAGGAACGATAGAAGGCCAGGCATCAGGTTTCTGAAGAGCAACGACAGCCACGGTAACTAAACATATGAAATAGAGAAACCGCTTAAGAGGACACAAACACACGCTAATTCAGTCGAGAAATTAGATAATGATTCTTATCCGAGGAATTCTTGCTTATGAATCATAATATGACCCGACTGATTATGATAATTCTGTTCCGTGGACCTTAATGCGAAACCTGGAGGATGCTAAACAAATCCCTCCGCCATCGCCACTTCAGGGAGAAGGGGGTGGGGTTGGGGGTGAGCTTAAGCTGTGAATAATAATGCCTCTTCAATAATTAGCCCCGGCTATACAGGGTGAAACACACACCGTTCTGTGGAGATAGGGGTGTGGGGCGTGACGGTGTAATGTCCAGGCTCACCTGCCGCTTTATGAGTTGACTTGACTTCCTGGAGAGCCACGGCCGCCCTGACATGCTTCTGTTTCATCCACTGTGAAGGGGCCCTTTCTCATCCCTATCACTCCTTCTTATCGGGACAGTTAATTTTGGGATTAATACGGAGGCTGCCTTCCTTTTAAAGGATTTGTACTGGAGCAAGAGACTCTTATCTTAGTCATTACAGGGGGAATATTGGATTCAAGCATTTTAGTATCTGCAAAACATTCAACAGTGTCTATCAGGGTTTCACATGGTAAAGGATTAAGATAAGGAGCTTCATTACGGCACTCTAGCTGGCATCCAGCTATACTTCCAGGAGAAATACCCATGTGCTTTTTGGTATTCATTGCAGGCGGGCAGAGGTGCTTGGCTCTGACTCTGGCTCTGGGCAGTGGGGCGGGAGGAGCAGTAGTCCATTAGTTTGGGACTGGATCTTTTGGGTCTTTTTCGTGACTGCCATGCTGTAACAGAGAGGAGGCCCCAGGTACACTTCCTCAGTGCAGGCCTCGAACAGCACCTCCTCATCCCGGATATCTGGGGGAGGTGGACAGCAACGGTGTGGTGCTCTTGCTGTCCAGACAGACACTGACCTCGCCGCAGTCTGAGTCATGGGAGGAGATGGACAAGTAGGAGTAAAGTCTCCCTTGCGGAGGTGAATGGGCCGTGGGAATGCTCCAGAACCTTGTCCCGGATCTGGGCACCGGTTTGACCGGGACTTTCTTGATCCTCCGTTTGCTCGTATTCTTCTTCAGAGCCACCGAGGCCATGTCGATGATCTCCATCACAAAGTCGTGCACGTTCTCCTGGCAGCTCTGGTCCTTACGGGGTCGGCGGAGGTCGGCCGCAGCATTGGCCGTCCGAGACGGGTTTTGGGGCCGGGGTTGGGGACAGCCTCTACCCTGCTCTGGAGGGCGTGGTCATTTTTGAGGAAGGAGGAGAAGAGGTCCTCCTGGCTGTTGTCCTGCAGAGTGGGGTGGTGGTTGGGTGAGCGCCGATCGTCCTCCAGAGGGAGAGAGACGGGGAGGGGTGGCTGGAGCTTTGGCAGGGGATCTCCCCTCGGGCTGGCCCTCCAGGGACAACTCTGTGGCCTGCAGCTGGGACAGGGTCTCACAAGAGGAAGGCGTGCTGGCGCCATCATACCCCCTCTCTGGTCCCGCCCTCCGTTCGTTGATGAATCGCTAGCAGCAGTCTTTGAAGCACTCCTTTCTTGGTGAAAAGGCTCCCCTCATCCCTCAGCAGCTCGTCGTCCTCGTCCTTCCCTTCGACAGCGGAGTGGTCCACATTGCCGTTCTCATGTCGTCTACAAACTGGCTGATGTAGCTCCGTGTAGCGTTCCTGCTGTTGGTGTCCACCAGCCCACGCTGTGTCCCGAGGCGCTCGCTCTTCACGTTGCTGTTGTTGTTGCTGTTGGTGTGCGACTCCAGGAGCCTCAGTGCAGATCGGTTCAGGAAGGAACAGCGCTCATTGCCTAGAGACAACCTGTTATAGCTGTCCTTGGACAGGGCACCACACTGCAGCCTCGTCCCCCAGGGGTCATCCCTTTGCTTCTTCTCCCTGTCGGAGCCGGACTCCACCCGCGAGGACTTTTGGATCCAGTTGTGGAACTCGTTCTTCATGTACTCCAGGCCCAGGGAGAAGGAGCCCTCCATGTACTCCTCCTCAGAGGTCACCGAGGACTCCTCCTCCTCGTCCTCCTTGATACCCAACTCCTCCTCCGTCAGGGTCAGCGTAGAGCTGGACAAGAGGTCGCTGTCGTCCTCGTCGTCCGTGCAGGCGGAGGTGCAAGACACGTTGACCACCATGCTGATGCTGGTGTCTGCCTCTCATGACGTGACCTCCGTGGTGACTCCCGGCTGGGCCCGATGGTGATGCTTCCTGAAGGAAGCGTTGGAGTCCAGGAGGCAGCAGCGGTTCCCTTAGTATGGCCAGATCTTCAGAGCCCACAGAAGAGTCCTCTGTGCTGCTCAGCTCGGTCAGAGACGCCGCTGAGCTCGTTGATGGAAGAAGGGGGGACCTCCTTGGCTCCTAAAGAGACGCCTGGCACGCCTGCTCTCCCCAGACCCCACCACCGGGTGGCGCAGGGAGCTGCTGCTCTGCAGGGTGATGTCAGAGACGCTGCGTGTCATCTTGAGGTCGTGCAGCGGGATCTGGATGTTCTCCAGGCGTTTGAGGAGCTCGAGAGTTCTGCGGCTTAGTTCCCCGGTGGGCTCTGTGGCTCCCGGAGCGTTCCCAACTCGCTAATGCTTCCGTGGCTGCCTCCCTCTCCTTCTGTCTCCTCCCAGGTTTTGGGCGGGGCTAGCCAGCTCTCCAGGGACGTAAACGCTGGAGAGAGTCTTTGGCGGATGGAAACAGTTCCCCCCATGGATAGGGACTCGAGTGAGGACCCCTGAGACAGAAGGGGGATCTTTCTATCTCTACTGCCCCTTCCCAGTGTCACTCTCTTCTTATCCTCCTCCTGCGAGTTGAGGCAAAGGCCCCTTCCGTTGATCAGGATCTCAACGTTTGGCTCTCTTGTCTGTCTCCTCCAGTTCTCCTCTCCAGTCACCTCCTCTTCCTCTTCTCCACCTTCTCATTATTCTTCCCTGCGATGCATCGGCTTTGGTCTCTGTCTCTCTTTTTGGGCGCCGCCTCTGCTGTGCGGTCCCCGTACAGCGCTACCTGGTTGGCCCGCTCTAAGATCCTGTCGATGTCCTCGTCGCACATCTGGTCTTTCTCGTCCTCCTCTTCCTCAGGCGAGTAACTCCCTGTGGGTGGTGTAAAGGAGCTGCGTCGCCCTTCTGGGGTCGTCCCATGCAGATCTCTGAGTTGGCCGTGTTCTCCGTGTCACCCTCGCTGACTATCCCACTTTCGCTCTCTGACCTTCGGGGTGGACTCCTTGGCCTCGTGGCCTCCTTGCTCCGCCGCCAAGCAAACCCCACACGAGTAGATCCGGCAGGGACTGCAGACGAGAAGGACGAGTCTTTGCTCCAGCTCTTCAGAAGAGGCTGCTTTCGGCCAGCTTCTTGGCTTGAGAAGACATCTGTGCACTGATTGGACGGGAGGCTGTCTGTAGAGTTCCACAGTATGCAGGCTGTATACCTGATAGACAGACGCTTGAACACACTGGGGATCTGCCCCAAAGCCTCATAGTCTGACCCGACCTCCGGAGATCCAGCATCCGATCTACATTCACCGCTTTGTTTGTCGTCAAATGTCTGTGAGTCCACGTGCTCCACGATGGTCATGTCCATCTCATCCCACTCCCAAGAGCTTCTACCGGCCACGGAGATCCAGGAGACCAGCCTACGTATATTCCCAGGGACCTTCTCGGAGAGATACAATGAAGAAGCTCAAAACACCAAAATGATCACTGGTTCAAATGATTGATATTACACACAATGTTCTATTCAGAAATCAATAAAAAAGAAAAGCTGTTCCGTTTAAAATGCTCGATTGAACCACCTATATACTGCTTTTGGAGAGACTTGATCACATATTCAGTGTCCACAGGCATGTCCTTAGACACAAATCATTTGCTACAATTAAACAAACAGTATCTGGGTAAATATTTGAGGGGCCGAATTTTATTTGCCATTTTCATCTCAATAGTCTAATAAACGGAAATCTACAACTTTATCTCTGGGACACCATTGAAACACATTTTTCATTCGATTTCGTTTATTCTTTTCTTTGCTGATGAGGAAATCAATGTCAATGAGCTGGGCTTGCTAATGCTAAAAAACTTTAGTTGTGAGAACAATCAATCAGTCTAATCAAATCAAAAATAATAATTATCTCTGAGCTTGCAGCCTCAGCACAGCGAGCTGAAACTGGACTAAGTGCTGCCTCACGCAACTTCCTTATGACATTGTCCCCTAAGATGACCATAGTGGCAGGAAAGTTCAGGAAAATGTTATTTTTCAGTTGTGTAAATAATATAATAGTGTTGTGTTGTAGGTTAATTTGGATTTAGAAATTATTTGACATTGTGAATAGACTGGGATTGAAATACTCATGAGATAACAAGTAAGTTTATGCAAGGTGTTAATTTAAGGTTAAGTTGAGTAAATAATATATATATATATATTTGTTGTTTCATTTCCATAAAATAAAGATGCCATTTCGATCAGATGTGCCTGCATTTGAACAACATGCTCATGGACAACCAAAATATCCAGATGAAAAATCTAATGCGATATGCCACAACAGGATGAATCCATGTCAGCCAGTAACATCCCGGGCATGTGGAGAAAGGACTCGCATATCGCCGTGACCAGAGTCGTTTCATCATTGAGCCGAGTGTTTCTATAAAATAAACCCAGAGAATATGTTTTATGTCTCCTCCCGTGAAATTGCCATTCAGTGTAAGGTCAGAGGCGCAGTGGCCTTGCCATTTGTCTTCCTCTCCCGCTGTGCCGGAGTGTTTGGAACGGGCAGGACAACCAGGCGAGTGAAAACCCAGTCTGTCTGCCGGGCCTTTTGTACCAGAGCCGAGCTAAAGATGGAGCTTCCTCACAGCCGACTGGTCAAACCGAGAAAGGATCCCCTGGGATTATATTTAGCAAAGCGACCAGTGGTGGTTTTTCAATTGCATAATTTTGAATTTGTGTAATTGAATGTACTTCCCAAAATGACACACATTAATTGACTTATGTGCACTGTGTCTGGTTCTAGCCAACTGCTGTCCTGGCAAAACAGACAGCCAAAGTGCAGACAGACAGAGTGCAGACAGACAGTGGGCAGACAGACAGAAGATAGACAGAAGACAGACAGAAGGCAGACAGACAGAAGGCAGATGACAGAAGGCAGACAGACAGAAGGCAGACAGAAGGCAGTCAGACAAGAGCGCCGCTGGGAGGCCATTGTGATGCAGGTGCTACAGTGGCAGGCCCGCCTCCGTAGGGCCCTGGGGAGCGATCAGGTGAGCTCTCACAGGGGGCCCTGCATGGCTTTAGGACTATGGTTCAAACAGGGCCGGTGTGTGTGTGTGTCAACATGCTTGGATCCCTTCCTGTCAGACTGGGCCCCCATGAACCCTCTGTCAGCTGGTGATGTCAACAAATCAATGACTGCTGTCGGCCTGTTAAGTTAGGGGTGCACTTTATTAGATTTGTGTAAATCGCATGGACATGTTCTGTCTGTCTGCCTTCTGTCTGTCTGCACTTTGTCTGTCTGTCTGCCTGTCTGTCTGTCTGTCTGTCTGTCTGCCTTCTGTCTATTTCTGTCTGTCTGCACTCTGTCTGTCTGTCTGGCTTTGTCTGCCTTCTGTCTGACTGCCTTCTGTCTGCCTTCTGTCTGTCTGCCTTCTGTCTGTCTGCCTTCTGTCTGTCTGCCTTCTGTCTGTCTTCTGTCTATCTTCTGTCTGTCTGCCCACTGTCTGTCTGCACTCTGTCTGTCTGCACTTTGGCTGTCTGTTTTGCCAGGACAGCAGTTGGCTAGAACCAGACACAGTGCACATGGGGGTCAATTAATGTGTGTCATTTTGGGAAGTACATTCAATTACACAAATTGAAGTGTACGAATTGAAAAACCACCACTGGTCGCTTTTGCTAAATATAATCCCAGGGATCCCTTTCTCGGTTTGACCCGAGTCGGCTGTGAGGGAAGCTCCATCTTTAGCTCGGCTCTGGTACAAAAGGCCCGGCAGACAGACTGGGTTTTCACTCGCCTGGTTGTCCTGCCCGTTCCAAACACTCCGGCACAGCGGGAGAGAAGACAAATGGCAAAGGCCACTGCGCCTCTGACCTTGCACACTGAATGGCAATTTCACCGGGAGGAGACATAAAACATATTCTCTGGGTTTATTTTATAAGAAACACTCGGCTCAATGATGAAACGACTCTGGTCACGCGTGTCACGAGTCCTTTCTCCACATGCCCCGGGATGTTACTGGCTGACATGGATTCATCCTGTTGTAGCATATCGCATTAGATTTTTTTTTCATCTGGATATTTTGATTTGTCCATGAGCATGTTGTTCAAATGCAGGCCACATCTGATCGAAATGGCATCTTTTATTTGTAAAATGAAACAACAAATATATATATATATATTATTTACCTCAACTTAACCTTAAATTAACACCTTGCATAAACTTACTTGTTATCTCATGAAAAGGTATTTCAATCAGTCTATTCACAATGTCCAAATAATTTCTAAAATCCAATTAACCCTACAACACAACTATTATATTGTTACACAACTGAAAAATAACATTTTCCTGAACTTTCCTGCCACTATGGTCATCTTAAAGGGACAATGTCATATTTAAGGAAGTTGCGTGAGGCAGCACTTAGTCCAGTTTCAGCTCGCTGTGCTGAGGCTGCAAGCTCAGAGATAATTATTATTTTTGATTTGATTAGACTGATTGATTGTTCTCACAGCTAAAGGTTTTACCCAGCATTAGCAAGCCCAGCTCATTGACATTAGGATTTCCCTCATCAGCAAGAAAAGAATAAACAGAAATCGAATGAAAAATGTGTTTCAAATGGTGTCCCAGAGATAAAGTTGTAGATTTCCCGTTTATTAGACTATTGAGATGAAAATGGCAAATAAAATTAGGCCCACTCAAATATTTACCAGATACTGTTTGTTTAATTGTAGCAAATGATTTGTGTCTAAGGACATGCCTGTGGACACTGAATATGTGATCAAGTCTCCAAAAACGGTATATAGGTGGTTCAATCGAGCATTTTAAACGGAACAGCTTTTTCTTTTTTATTGATTTCTGAATAGAACATTGTGTGTAATATCAATCCATTTGAACCAGTGATCATTTTGGTGTTTTTGAGCTTCTTCATTGTATCTCTCCGAAGGTCCCTGGGAATATCGTGGAGGCTGGTCTCCTGGATCTCCGTGGCCCGGCAGAAGACTCTTGGGAGTGGGATGAGATGGACATGACCATCGTGGAGCACGTGGACTCACAGACATTTGACGACAAACAAAACGGTGAATGTGAATCGGATGCTGGATCTCCGGAGGTCGGGTCAGACTATGAGGCTTTGAGGCAGATCCCCCAGTGTGTTCAGCGTCCCAATGTCTATCAGGTATACAGCCTGCATACTGTGGAACTCTACAGACAGCCTCCCGTCCAATCAGTGCACAAGATGTCTTCTCAAGCCAAAGCTGGCCGAAAGCAGCCTCTTCTGAAGAGCTGGAGCAAAGACTCGTCCTTCTCGTCTGCAGAGTCCCTGCCGGATCTACTCGGGGGTTTGCTTGGCGGCGGAAAGCAAGGAGGCCACGAGGCCAAGGAGTCCACCCGAAGGTCAGAGAGCGAAAGTGGGATAGTCAGCGAGGGTGACACGGAGAACACGGCCAACTCAGAGATCTGCATGGACGACCCCAGAAGGGGGCGACGCAGCTCCCTTACACCACCCACAGGGAGTTACTCGCCTGAGGAAGAGGAGGACGAGAAAGACCAGATGTGCGACGAGGACATCGACAGGATCTTAGAGCGGGCCAACCAGGTAGCGCTGTACGGGGACCGCACAGCAGAGGCGGCGCCCAAAAAGAGAGACAGAGACCAAAGCCGATGCATCGCAGGGAAGAATAATCGAGAAGGTGGAGAAGAGGAAGAGGAGGTGACTGGAGGAGAGGAGAACTGGAGGAGACAGACAAGAGAGCCAAACGTTGAGATCCTGATCAACGGAAGGGGCCTTTGCCTCAACTCGCAGGAGGAGGATAAGAAGAGAGTGACACTGGGAAGGGGCAGTAGAGATAGAAAGATCCCCCTTCTGTCTCAGGGGTCCTCACTCGAGTCCCTATCCATGGGGGGGGAACTGTTTCCATCCGCCAAAGACTCTCTCCAGCGTTCTACGTCCCTGGAGAGCTGGCTAGCCCCGTCCAAAACCTGGGAGGAGACAGAAGGAGAGGGAGGCAGCCACGGAAGCATTAGCGAGTTGGGAACGCTCCCGGGAGCCACAGAGCCCACCGGGGAACTAAGCCGCAGAACTCTCGAGCTCCTCAAACGCCTGGAGAACATCCAGATCCCGCTGCACGACCTCAAGATGACACGCAGCGTCTCTGACATCACCCTGCAGAGCAGCAGCTCCCTGCGCCACCCGGTGGTGGGGTCTGGGGAGAGCAGGCGTGCCAGGCGTCTCTTTAGGAGCCGAGGAGGTCCCCTTCTTCCATCAACGAGCTCAGCGGCGTCTCTGACCGAGCTGAGCAGCACAGAGGACTCTTCTGTGGGCTCTGAAGATCTGGCCATACTAAGGAACCGCTGCTGCCTCCTGGACTCCAACGCTTCCTTCAGGAAGCATCACCATCGGGCCCAGCCCGGGAGTCACCACGGAGGTCACGACGAGGCAGACACCAGCATCAGCATGGTGGTCAACGTGTCTTGCACCTCCGCCTGCACGGACGACGAGGACGACAGCGACCTCTTGTCCAGCTCTACGCTGACCCTGACGGAGGAGGAGTTGGGTATCAAGGAGGACGAGGAGGAGGAGTCCTCGGTGACCTCTGAGGAGGAGTACATGGAGGGCTCCTTCTCCCTGGGCCTGGAGTACATGAAGAACGAGTTCCACAACTGGATCCAAAAGTCCTCGCGGGTGGAGTCCGGCTCCGACAGGGACAAGAAGCAAAGGGATGACCCCCTGGGGGACGAGCTGCAGTGTGGTGCCCTGTCCAAGGACAGCTATAACAGGTTGTCTCTAGGCAATGAGCGCTGTTCCTTCCTGAACCGATCTGCACTGAGGCTCCTGGAGTCGCACACCAACAGCAACAACAACAGCAACGTGAAGAGCGAGCGCCTCGGGACACAGCGTGGGCTGGTGGACACCAACAGCAGGAACGCTACACGGAGCTACATCAGCCAGTTTGTAGACGACATGGAGAACGGCAATGTGGACCACTCCGCTGTCGAAGGGAAGGACGAGGACGACGAGCTGCTGAGGGATGAGGGGAGCCTTTTCACCAAGAAAGGGGAGTGCTTCAAAGACTGCTATGCTAGCGATTCATCAACGAACGGAGGGCGGGACCAGAGAGGGGGTATGATGGCGGCCAGCACGCCTTCCTCTTGTGAGACCCTGTCCCAGCTGCAGGCCACAGAGTTGTCCCTGGAGGGCCAGCTCCGAGGGGAGATCCCCTGCCAAAGCTCCAGCCACCCCTCCCCGTCTCTCTCCTCTCTGGAGGACGATCGGCGCTCACCCAACCACCACCCCACTCTGCAGGACAACAGCCAGGAGGACCTCTTCTCCTCCTTCCTCAAAAATGACCACGCCCTCCAGAGCAGGGTAGAGGCTGTCCCCAACCCCGGCCCAAAACCCGTCTCGGACGGCCAATGCTGCGGCCGACCTCCGCCGACCCCGCGTAAGGACCAGAGCTGCCAGGAGAACGTGCACGACTTTGTGATGGAGATCATCGACATGGCCTCGGTGGCTCTGAAGAAGAATACGAGCAAAACGGAGGATCAAGAAAGTCCCGGTCAAACCGGTGCCCAGATCCGGGACAAGGTTCTGGAGCATTCCCACCGGCCCATTCACCTCCGCAAGGGAGACTTCTACTCCTACTTGTCCATCTCCTCCCATGACTCAGACTGCGGCGAGGTCAGTGTCTGTCTGGACAGCAAGAGCACCACACCGTTGCTGTCCACCTCCCCAGATATCCGGGATGAGGAGGTGCTGTTCGAGGCCTGCACTGAGGAAGTGTACCTGGGGCCTCCTCTCTGTTACAGCATGGCAGTCACGAAAAGACCCAAAAGATCCAGTCCCAAACTAATGGACTACTGCTCCTCCTCGCCCCCCACTGCCCAGAGCCAGAGTCAGAGCCAAGCACCTCTGCCCGCCTGCAATGAATACCAAAAAGCACATGGTATTTCTCCTGGAAGTATAGCTGGATGCCAGCTAGAGTGCCGTAATGAAGCTCCTTATCTTAATCCTTTACCATGTGAAACCCTGATAGACACTGTTGAATGTTTTGCAGATACTAAAATGCTTGAATCCAATATTCCCCTGTAATGACTAAGATAAGAGTCTCTTGCTCCAGTACAAATCCTTTAAAAGAGGAAGGCAGCCTCCGTATTAATCCCAAAATTAACTGTCCCCGATAAGAAGGAGTGATAGGGATGAGAAAGGGGCCCCTTCACAGTGGATGAAACAGAAGCATGTCAGGGGCGGCCGTGGCTCTCTCCAGGAAGTCAAGTCAACTCATAAACGGCGGCAGGTGAGCCCTGGACATTACACCGTCACGCCCACACCCCTATCTCCACAGAACGGTGTGTGTTTCACCCTGTATAGCCGGGGCTAATTATTGAAGAGGCATTATTATTCACAGCTTCGCTCACCCCCAACCCCCACCCCCTTCTCCCTGAAGTGGCGATGGCGGAGGGATTTGTTTAGCATCCTCCAGGTTTAAAACGTTAAGGTCCACGGAACAGAATTATCATAATCAGTCGGGTCATATTATGATTCATAAGCAAGAATTCCTCGGATAAGAATCATTATCTAATTTCTCGACTGAATTAGCGTGTGTTTGTGTCCTCTTAAGCGGTTTCTCTATTTCATATGTTTAGTTACCGTGGCTGTCGTTGCTCTCTTCAGAAACCTGATGCCTGGCCTTCTATCGTTCCTCTGTCATTATTTGTTTGTGTCAACTGGCGAATAATTTAATGATTACCTTGTAAACTGGCGCAATAATAACAACATCCAACAAAGAAAGCTCAAGCGTGGGTTGGAATGGGTTGGTTTAAGCTTTGATCATTCTCTCACAGACAGGAAGTCATCTTTACAAACAGACCTATTATTAAAGAAGTATTCAACGATAATAATTTGAAGAAAACAGGGAATTGTTCCAGTTATTGGCGTTTTAAATATTGTATCTTAATCTCTGTCTGTCGCAGTACAATTTAAATAGCATGTTCATTAGAAAGAAAATATAACATCTACTGTACACAAAGTCAATTTTGAAATAGTTTTTAATTGATTCCATTTATTCTCGCTCTCTCCTCCTTTCCCCTTCGTCTTCTGTATCATCTCTTGTCAGTCACCAAGGTCAGGCCATGGTAGTGCGGAGAACGGGGCCCGAGGCATCTGGGGTAGTGGCGCTGTTTCTGGGGCCCGAGGCATCGGGGAGTGGCCCGTTTCTGGGGGAGTGGCCCGTTTCTGACCGCTCACCTGCCTCCAAGTGTGGAACCACCAGGCCTCAAGTCAGGGTGCGTATAATGTTTGGCGGCACAACGCGCTGGCACGCCCGGGCACTCATGCCAACACGCACAGACACACACACACCCCTCCGCACAGCGTACCCCACCTAGGGAAATGGCTAAAGGGTTCCTCACTCATTGTAGCGCTGCATTTGCACATTTGCACATTTTCCGCCTCGTTCTATAATGCAAGCAAGCACATTCGAGGGAGTTTGGTCGTTTGTTCAAAAACTATATTAGTGCATTTTATCCCTTTCTGCAGAAGTTGTTCCACAATTAGATGAAACAGCTTATTTCTGCCATTGTTGATGCAGGTGCTTAGTTAAGTAGTCCAAAAATGTTAGAATATAAAATATATATCCTGTTCTTTTCACATTTTAGCTGGAAATTGGCTTAAAAAGTAATTATTTTATTTTAAGTAGAAACCGTAGAAAACAGTGGTTTTGGCTTGTCGGCCTTTAATGGCCTCTCCATACACATTCAGTTTCCTCATCGGAACGTACTGAAAGAATGAGAGCGTTTTATTGGTTAATCATCCTTCCCTAACTCTGTATGTCACAAAGATAAATACCCCAAATTCCTCACTTCATTGACTGCTGACTGTCTTCCTCATACAGAATATTTAGCAGTGCTACAACACCTATGATATGTGTCACATTTAAACATACTCAACATGAACTCGTTCAGCATAACGGCTAACTGTATTTCTCATAGTTAATATAAAACCGATGTTAAATGTTAGCATAAATTCACCTCAGAACTGTATTTAGGAGTTGCCACAGAACTGTAGAACCTTCCATGGTGGGCTTACCATTAAAACAGTGTTGTTAATGGAAATGGCATCCGCTTATGGGTACCCCAGAGGTAAATCACGTCTCCATCTTCTCCCCCCGTGTCTCCTCATCTACCCCAGCACTACTTCCCCCTCCTCTGCTGTCCCACACCTGTTCCTTCACCAGGACACACAAGTCCATTGTGTTTGTTTTTCTAGAAAACTCCAATCTATATCCCCTATTCTCTGAGCCTAATTCTAAACTTAACTTTAACTTAATCAGAAAAGACCTGCATAGTACAACATTAATGCCTAAATCGCAGGATAACCTGGTTAACTACTGATCTACAGGAGAATGACAGGGTTCTATTACATGTAAATTGAAACACTGGGGAGTTATTTTTATTCAGTGAGAGAACCATAAAAGAGTACTACTTTATTGACTTTGGGATGCATTTCTGTTCTTTTATTTCCAGAGACTATCTGAGGGTGTAGCCTTGTCCAGCTCCAAGGCCCAGCAGTGAGATCAAGCTCTGTCTGTTTGTCTGTGTGTGTGTGTGTGTGTGCGCGCGCGCGTGCGCATACGTGCGCGTGTGTAGTGTCCATCCTGGTGACTTGTGGCCTGTGCGGGTCTCTCCCCTGCTCACGCTGTTCCCATGGTGCATGGCTCTGTCCAGCCTGCTACTCTAGCAGCCTCCCCTTTTTCCTTTCTGACGTAACGCTGACCCCTGACCTTTGGCCCTCTGCGAACCCCCAGAGCGAGGAAATCCCGCCCCCGACCGGCCTCTGCTCCTCTAATCCCGTGCCAGACGGGAACTGAGCTACCTCGCTGCCCTGCCGCCCGGTCCGTTTTCCACCAAACACACACTTCCAGTTTGCATGGTGTTTTGTCACTATATCACCGGTACTGTAGAACCAGCTGCAGATGTTATATGCACAACTAACTGTTGTTTAGCTGCATCAGAACAAAGTCAGGTGAAATTAAGAGTCACACTACTGTACATGTGCTGGGAGAGTCTTTGGAAAGCGGCCGTTTGCCAGTTATTCCCCGGACACGGCAGCACCGCTGAGAGTTCTGACAGTCCCAGCTCCATGGCAACGTGTGGTGTTAAAAGAGAGAGAGAGAGAGAGAGGGAGAGAGGGGGAGAGAAATAGAGTGATTGTGTTGGCGCTCAACTGGCGGAGGAACCGGAAGTTGGACCGATGTCATGAGGAGAGAACATCTATCTATGCAACACGGCCCGGGTTGGAAACAGCTGAAAAGTGTTGTGTAGTATGAGATTGATAACGACTGTTGACTTAATTTCACTATATGCCATTTCCTTTTTTATTTCCCGAGATAACAGAGGGAGGGTACGAGGGAAGGATTTAAACTTTAAAAATGTGTGCCTTGCAATTGTTAAAACACTGGTCGCCCAGTTCGGTGTTCAGACGACGTGGCGGACGAAGAAAAGGACAACGGGCAAGGTTGAGTCAGACCTCTGTATATATGTACACGTTCTGAAACCTTCATGTATAATGACGATATAAATGCTTCGTGTTAAACTGTACCTGTTCTGTAATGTTAAATATTAAACTGCATGGTTAACGATACGTATACAGACATGGGGGGGGAAATAAACGTAATTTATCGGAAACCATTCGATTACGCGCCTCTTCTGTATGTAATTCAACTGAATAAGGGAATATCCGAGCATCCTTCATTGTGCCGATAATTTCTCCTCAACATATTGTATCGGGATACGCGAGGGGAACATCAAATTGGGAGGACTTCTGTGTGTGTCTAGGATGGTTTTAGGCCACCCCTATTTCAGGAGTGCTAATGGTATCTTCCAGTAAACACCAAATCAACTAAGCCAATCGATGAGGTCTGTGGTCGTCGCCCAAACCCGGTCTTCCACGCCGGTTAAAACCAAAAACCTGCTGACGTGAACAAGCCGCGTCATGTTGAGGTGATTTGAGGAGCCAGTGACTAAAACCGGTTACTGACCCAACTGAGGTCCAATGAAAAACATCCAATACGTTTACAGAATGTTGACTTCAGAAAACCCTGTGGATATGTGTACTCCAGAGTTCCAAATGGCACCCTAGTCCCTAAATGCTGTGCACTATTTTGACTATAGCGTTTTATAAGGCCTGGACAGAAGTAGAGAATTAGAGGCATTTGAGCTGCTGTATTGTGGCAGGAGTAGATAGGCGTCAGATTAACCTGGTCGCAGGTGTCCTCAGTGACACACATCTGTTAGCATGAATAATTGATCGTTTAAAGGAGGTGTCGACCATCCTGAAGACGGTGAGACAGGAGAGGAGAGCCAGGCCTATCAGCGAATCAGATGACGAAGAAACGCACGAATGCTTTGACATGTACCCACACACGTTCACAGACGCGTGTGCACGTTCACAGACGCGTGTGCACGCACACACACGGAACGGCCAATCAACCTCCTGATTGCCTAGACAAGCCTTGATGACAAACCCTTTACAGTAATCGTCCATTCGGTCTTACGTAACACAGTTGTTTTTTGACGATCAGAGTGATTCAGACAGCAGAACATGTGTTGTTTATTGAATGACTGTATGCGAACGTTTGGTGAAACCAACAGGTTGTTCTGCAGAGTCCACAGCACAAACATTTCAAGCGTCAACACATCATACGATTTTGAATGCCTGATGAATTCCCCACTTTTATCTCTTTTCATTCAAAACTTGTCAAAGGAGTTTGGAGTTTTACTCTTGCTGAATAGTTTTGACCGATAGGATTTTAATGAATTAGAACGTAAATGCATTTCTACATGGTCCTCAAGAAACATTACATGCTGAGGGGGGAAAATAAAACATATTTGCCTTTTTTTGCAATTAACAAGATCTTTTGTCAGAAATGGAAATGACTTTAAAGGCTATAAAGGTCACGCGAATCGAACCATGGGGCTAGGCAATTACCGCCAGTCAAAATGTTGATTTGGTATCTTTGCTTAAGCATGTATGGCAAAACGGAGAAGATGGATAGTAACTCTTTGTTGAAAAGATCACATATGATTATGCCACATCAAAAAGACAAGAAGGGAAATCATTCCTCCGTGTAGGAAGTTATGAAGACGAGAGATGAAAGCTCCATGTTAGTTAAATGTCACGAACGAACGGGAAATCTTTTCTCTGGGGCGTGGCTGTGTTGCAACTTTATCCCGCGACTTTCTTGTCCCTCTAATGAACAGAGGGCGTAGGAGTGAGTGAAGGCAGAGGTTTTACATTTGCACGCTGATGTTAAACATTACTCCTTCAGTATCATCCACTACGTTCCTGTCAGGTTGATGGCCTCATGTGCGTTTGAGAGCTTTTGTTCATTTCCGTTACACTTCCAGAAATAAATAGAATGATTTCCTCATCATCAAAATGCCCAACGCACTTTAATCTGGGAGAGGGAAATAAAAAGGTGCAAATTGAAAGCCGATTCACTTAAGCCTATGTGTTACATTATAGGCTTATGTGTAGCTAGGTTATTAGGGACACCCCCTGTTGTTCAGTGTGACAATCAATGTGATCGATGTCAAACCTGTAAACTGACACACACACACACACACACACAATAAAGAATATGCCATGTTAAAGTTTAGAAAGAGCTGTTATAAAAAGAAAGGTAAAGTGGTAAAACAAAAGACAACCATGTGTCAGTTAATCATTATGCTAAGCTGGTTGTCTGTGTGTGTGTGTGCGTGCGTGTGTGCGTGTGCGTGTGTGTGTGTGTGAGGACCTGGGCGATGACAGAGGTGCTGGCCCCATCAGTAGACCAGGATTGTGCTGAGTGTGTTCATGCAATTTGAGAGGTTTAGGTGATTGGATTCCAGACATGTCATCAAACTGCATTAAGAAACAATTTGAAATGGGATTGCATTGGGGTCCGAAAGGCCAGCGTGGAGCTTATAATCGAGGATAAATAAAAGCAATGATGTCATCTCCACTTGGACACACCGATCAATCATTAGCATTTTAAAAGTGTTTCTTTCTGACCGGCCCATCTGTAATTCCTCGCAACAGTTAATTCATCATTCCTTTAAAGCTGCGAGTCATATTCAAAACACAGGAAGGCAATATTTCATATTACATTAGAGTGGTCGAGGAAAGTGTGAGTGTTCGGCTTGACCTATGCCTCTCTTGACTTTTAAAATTCAAAAATGACCAATTGGATTGAACAACGAAAATTAAGTACTTAAAGTAATACGATCGAATGTCACCTTGAGTCTTACTTTTTCTCTGAACAGTTTCGTGTTGATTTTGTTTACATTGAACATTACATTGTTCTTTCTTAAACAAAAAAATATCCCTATGCTGGACAAAATTCTTTAAGATCCAGAACTAGGCTGTGCCCATATGAGGGAATTTAGCCCAACTTGAGAAGAAAGTGATGCAAAGTTCATGAGTTCATGGTGAGAACCTGTGACAAATCGCCTATCTTTGATATTAAAACCAACTTTTATTCTTTCAATCCATTCTGAAGGATTTCCAATTAACACATATCTCGGACCAGAACCCAAACAGTGATTTATCCTTTGGAAGATATTACAAAATAAGTCACCTGCCAGACAAAAGAGGGAAATGTATGAACCACCCATAGACTCAGATATTTGGTACTTACAAAAGAAAGATGAAATTATGATTCCGAGAAGCAGTTCCAATTATTCACTTCTGATGCGAAACACCGGTTCTGTGTTATCATATGGGCGACTAACGGCTACCAGACATTCTGAAACGGCGTTATCAATACAGACAGCGCGCTATCGTTCAGAAGGAGATATTTTAAAACACTGCCGAGTTCTGATAAGGTAAATGGCTCGCGACTACTTGTAGAACGGCATTATGGTGTGTCCTCCAAACTGTGTCCTTCCCCAGCCTCATCCGACATCGACCACAGGGAATTGTTATCGCGATGAGAGCCAGTCAAAGACGGATGATTTCTATGAAGAGAGGAGAACTCAAACGAGTTGGAGTGGAATATGTTGAAAATGTGTCAGCGACAGACTTCCGCGCGCTGACCTCTGCAGAGTATTCGGTGTGTTGTGTTCCGGGTTGGCAAATGGCACTATGAGATGGAGGAAGGCTCGACTAGCTAACAGCAGGGCCGGTGACAGTATTTATCCATCTTCACATTATTAAGCTAATTGGTCAATATGGCACTGGGAAACATTCAGATTACTTGGTCCGCGGTAATAACTGATCCTCTGCAAAGAGATTGCTTCCTTGCCCATAACAGCTTATACCTAACAAAGTCCCCCCCCCACCCCGACTAAAGTGCAATGATTATACCGGCACTTGATTTAAATGTTCCTGGGGAGAATAAGAACCGTTCTGATTGAGAAGCATGTTACATCCTTTACAATCAGGTGCAGAATGGTCCCTAAATTTGGTACTATTCGATTAAGCATGATTAAAGAGTACATACTCCTGAACTGCCAGTGCTCTAGTCCCCGTAAAGCACCTTGTTTCTCTAAGTGCCCATACATAATAGAAGTGCCTGACCTTACTTGATGCATTGATAACACTGATTATCATAATTTTCTAATAGTGATAGATAAGAGAACGAGGGTTATAAAAACCAAGGGAGACCCGGGGAAGCGGAGAAAGGGAAAGAGAGAGAGAGAGAGAGAAACGACGAGGAGGACGGGAAAGACAGACAAGACAGAGGGAGGAGAGATGGAGAGACAGAGAGGAGAGAGAGACAGAGAGGAGAGAGAGACAGAGAGGAGAGAGAGACAGAGCGAAAGAACCGCTTAACCTGAGATGCCATGTGGGAGAGGAGAGGCAGTTGCAGCTGCTCCGGATCTGTCTCATGTACTTAAGCAAAGAACTTCAGACAAATAAATGCAATACAGAAGGCTCCCAATAACTGAGCAGGTAAACAGCAGTTCATCTAATTGTATCTGGAGGCCTCCGAGGCAATTCATTTCATTTCATTACAGGGGGGAAAAATAGAGCAAAAGGAGGCACACGCGTTTTCTGGAACTCTTTCTTCGAGCAGTTTTTCAAACACGCGGTTAGAGAAGCGATCCAATTTCAAGTCGCAGGTGAACAGCTTTGATTTTAATTTATCGGCGTTTAATCATCTGGATTGATCTGTGTTATCGTGCATTATAAAACCCTGCTTTGCTCTTCTGTTGTTATTCCCTTTTGCCTATTATAGGTGAAAATCAGTATTTTGTCCCTGGCTGGGCAGGACAGCACATACAATTTGCTCCCAGGTCATTGCTGAAAATCAGAATTCCCCTAGTCATGCTTACCTAGAACATTGGGGACTAAATACAAATACATATCCGTATTTATAAAAGTGTCACATATTTCATTATAAATAAATAAAATGAAACAGCTTACTGCTCTTTACCTTTTCGACATGTTCTTTGTGTAATTGCATCAGTTTGGCCTATACTGTGTATGTATACAAACACATCCACTTTCTTGGTGTGAGAGCACTTATAACTGAATAAGCGCGTAACGGACGCTCATATCCGCGTCAATAGAATCGATGTTACCCGCGACTGCCCGGGCTGCAACGGGTTACTGCTCCCGCGCGTCCTCCGCGCGTTCCCGACCACGGCCTTTGGTTGGCTGCGTGGGGCGGCGGCGCGCTCCGGGACCGCTCGCGCGAGGCAGCTGCTGCTGAGGCCAAGTTCAGTCGCGCTCACACGCTCGCGCGCTGCACACCAGACCAGATCACACCACCAGATCACACTAACAGACCTGATCACACTACCAGACCAGATCACACCCGACCAGATCACACCAGACCAGGTCACACTACCAGACCAGATCACACTACCAGACCAGATCACAACAGATCACACTACCAGACCCGATCACACCCGACCAGATCACACCAGACCAGGTCACACTACCAGACCAGATCACACTACCAGACCAGATCACAACAGATCACACTACCAGACCCGATCACACCCGACCAGATCACACCACCAGACCAGATCACACTACCAGACCAGATCACACCCGACCAGATCACACCAGACCAGGTCACACTACCAGACCAGATCACAACAGATCACACTACCAGACCCGATCACACCCGACCAGATCACACCACCAGACCAGATCACACTACCAGACCAGATCACACTCGACCAGATCACACCAGACCAGGTCACACTACCAGACCAAATCACACTACCAGACCAGATCACACCAGACCAGATCACACTACCAGACCAGATCACACCCGACCAGATCACACTACCAGACCAGATCACACCAGACCAGATCACACTACCAGACCAGATCACACCCGACCAGATCACACCAGACCAGGTCACACTACCAGACCAAATCACACTACCAGACCAGATCACACCAGACCAGATCACACTACCAGACCAGATCACACCCGACCAGATCACACCAGACCAGGTCACACTACCAGACCAGATCACAACAGATCACACTACCAGACCCGATCACACCCGACCAGATCACACCACCAGACCAGATCACACTACCAGACCAGATCACACTCGACCAGATCACACCAGACCAGGTCACACTACCAGACCAAATCACACTACCAGACCAGATCACACCAGACCAGATCACACTACCAGACCAGATCACACCCGACCAGATCACACTACCAGACCAGATCACACCAGACCAGATCACACTACCAGACCAGATCACACCCGACCAGATCACACCAGACCAGGTCACACTACCAGACCAAATCACACTACCAGACCAGATCACACCAGACCAGATCACACTACCAGACCAGATCACACCCGACCAGATCACACCAGACCAGATCACACTACCAGACCAGATCACACCAGACCAGATCACACTACCAGACCAGATCATACCAGACCAGATCGAACCAGACCAGATCACACTAGACCAGATCACACCAGACCAGATCATACTACCAGACCAGATCGCACTAGACCAGATCACACCACTCGTACAAACTGCAGCAGCACATAGGGGGCACCAACCAGTCAAGAGGAGAGAGCCGCTCAGTCTTTCAGAGAAACACAAGAAAGCATCAGTGCAACTGTGGTCGGAGGGGAACTTTTCGCGTCTGCGTAATTGGGAAGTTTCTCCGAGCGTTTGTGCCACTCACCCGCCACCACATCCCGGCGTCCTTTAGAAAGAGCGTCCGTGCAGTTTTTGCGGAGTGACGACAGTGTCGGCAGTAGTGGTAGGGCACAGATCACTTAGTGCACTCCTATTGATCCAAATTGAGGTTTAGCCCTATTATACGAGAACTATAGCTTATTCGAGCAACGTGTGCAAATAGTGGTGCACGCGTAAATCAGAATCCGGGACTGTTTTCTGATATTAAATAACACGTGTATTGGATTTTTTTAAAGGATGCTTGTGCGCTACGCAAATCAGCCTGGTAGGAGAATGTGGCTTGGCACGTTTTCTTTTCATGTTTAACTATGCCTGCGTTGTGCTATTTGATTTCAGAATATTCTAGGTGGTACATTTTGGTGGGATTTCTATAGGAAACCGCATCCGGAGACGCGCCTGTCGTTTATATCTTCAGTTAACTTGGTAGATAAAACTTCCTGCCATTTTCTAGATCAGCAGACATCAAGAACTCTAACGAATGTTCCACTTTTACCTAGACCACACGTGGGAGTAAATTGATAAATGACATATTTAGAAATAAAGCTGAGAAATAGGCTGCGCATTTCATACTTACAGGCAATAATTATACGCGTAAAGTTGATGCAGCCTTTTTGGCACAACAGGATTTTATCATTCTATTAACCAGAACAGTAATAACTTCTATTATCGGTCTCTCTCGTAACTACACTACCGTGCGCGTGTATAGGAAGTGTTCTCTGCCCCCCCCCCCTCCACGCACACACCTCCAGCATCCATGCCATTGCTGACCTGAGAGCTGCTGCAGTTGTCTCGTCGCTGATTCGGGGAGACATCCGGACGCAGCATGGCCGATGAGCTGGTGACCACCACTCATGGGATTGTGCTGTGACCTGCTCGGCTGGAGGGAAGGCTGTTGCTGTTCTTTGAGAAACATCGCCATAGACTCAGTGCGCGTTCAATCCACCGGCGTGGGGATGATCAGGATCTTCCCGGATTTCAGCGTCCAGGTGACGGCGGCGGGCGGAGGAGCCGCCGGGGGGATGCCATCAGGTCCGGCGGTTGGGAGAGTCCCGGGTACCACCAACGGGAACCCGCAGAACGTCCAAGGGATCACCTCTTATCAACAAAGGTATGTTCACACCATGACTACTGTGGAGATGTATTTAGTTGTCTGTGTCATTTCACTTTATTGTATTATCTGTATTGTCCACACAATCATGAGCGGATATATGAGACTATTGCCGGTCATTGAATACTTTTGAGTTTCTTTTTGGGACCATGGGTGATACGTTAAGCCATAATCATTATTTATTTTCTCATGATACCATTTATGCAAAACGTGGTCAAAAATCACTATATGCTGCTGCGTGTGGAATATATAGCGTATATACTGCATAAAGCAATACACAGTCATCATATTATAAAATAATCGGATATCCAGTTGACTTCAAAGGTGTATTATTTAATTTGTGAGCAGTCATTAAACTGACACTTTATAAATCAATAATGATAGCTTTATCTGTACATGTTTATACAGAAAGGTCTAATACACGTATATGATGACTGCATATAGGTGATGTTTGTGTCTCAGAACATATATCAAAACTAGAACAATGTAGCCTGATACAGAAACTTGATGACCAAAAAAGTTGCCACATTTACATTAGACCATATAGGCGGATGTAGGATGTACATGTTTATGGTTTACTGGCCCAGAATAAAAACGCAGGTATTCTAGATTGACTAATGATCTTTTATGGTAGGTTGGGTTTATAATTGTGTTTTAGGTTGAACGTATAAGTATTGTCTTACAGGCCACACCAGTTCTAAAAGAGAAACCTTTAATGGCAACCATTGACATACCGGCTTTTAATATATGATCCGTTTTAATTGTGGTTTAAACACTTAATTATGTTTTTTTCTCAGGCAATTTGTATTTTCTTTGATCATGTTATAGGCAATCCAACAAAACAACACAGCATATTTAGGGGCTTAGTCTTGAAAACAACTGTAATGCGCTCCCAATTGCATGTGTGGCAACTGTATTTATTTATTACAGAATACAATTAGTAAATAACGCGTAGCAACAGTTACATATATGATAGTAAAATCGGAAAAGGTCAAATCACAATATAGTCACATTTGCAACCCTGCATCAGAGGATTTTTGGTTTTTGCTACACTCCCTTTCCCCTCCATTCCCCTCTATCAGAACAACTCTCTGGAGTTTGTATTCTGCATCTGGAAGACAGATTTTGACACACATACTCCGGGCATACCGGTCAGTGACCTTGGCCGTCATTGATTGAAGACTATAGTTTCCCACTCCATCATTCTTGTCCAACGAGACACTCGAGTAAAAAATACATTTAAATTAATTGCCTTTTATCAATCATGGTAATGCATTGTTAATTCATTTGTTTTAGATTAGACAACCAAAAATTACACCCAAATGCCTGAAATAATACGAATACGAAAAACAGAGGTACAAGCTTTATGTAGGCGTATATATATATATATATCCATATATATAGGTATTTTTTATTTTAATTATGAACCTTGTTGTTGTTATTGACTATTCCCCACGAAATTTAATCCACATATTTTTTGTAATTGAAACAACAAGTGTCTTGTATCCACTGTGTCTAATCTTGTAATCTTGGACATCGACAATATACATATAAATAGTATTTAGTTTTATACATTTTGTTTATTCACGTGTGAAGTCAACTTGAGTATTGCCATTAGTCCCATCCAATGCAATTACCAATTATGGACTACAGTTTCCAAATAAAATAAAATGTGAGAGTGAAGTTGATGCATGATTTAACAGATGCGCATCTAATTTCAAAACGCAAATCCGTGGGAATTTGGGTATGGCAACCTAAATTTAACAGTAAAATGACAACGGTTTCCATCCACAACTGAGTGGCGTTGTTGCGCCGGCTGGAGAGAGAAGATGCGTCCTGATTCTCATAGAGCAGCGAGCCAGGAAAAGCTGCAAAATGCACAGAGAAACAGACTCAGAAAACACATGTGCGAAGCGACGGAGGCAAGAGGCTCTTGCGGACATATGTAAAGATATAGCCTAGGATGTTCCTGTTTCTAGAGGAGCCATTCCACAGTCACCCGAGGAGCACCGTGTGTCGGCAGTGCAGCGGGATTTGAGAAGCATCCCCCCCCGGGTTCCATTCACTTTTCTCGGCATGCCTTCGGAGCTCGGTGTCGGGCTTTTTTGCTCCCCGTTTTCACGCTCATGAACGCCAATGCACGCAGAAGGGTTCATGCCAGCGCTACCATGGTTCTGTTTAAATACACATAGGCTGCGTGACGCATTGCTGCCAGGCGACACGGCTTCATGGCAAAATAAATCGGAAGGGGAAAAAGTAAGAAATCAAACAATTGCAGGAAGATGGCGCCCATCAAGCCGAGCGTTCAGCAGGACCCCGCCAGGAAAGAACGGTAACGCGTGGATTGTTCCTATTTAGATGAATGCGTTGGGTACGCGCGCGCGTGTCATTAGATGCGGGATGTGCGGGTTTGAGTGCGGATGGATGGATGGATGACTGGAGTTCCGGTGTGTGGCCCTATCCGGCAGGGCTGCGTCTGAGTGTTGGGAGACCTTGGCGTTTGGGGTAACAGGTATACGGTAGACTGAGACAGCGTATGTGTTGAACAGAGGGGAGACACACACACACACACACACACACACACACACACACACACACACACACACACACACACACACACACACACACACACACACACACACACACACACACACACACACACACACACACACACACACACACACACACACACACACACACACACACACACACACACACACACACACACACACACACACACACACACACACACACACACACACACACACACACACACACACACACACACACACACACACACACACACACACACACACACACACACACACACACACACACACACACACACACACACACACACACACACACACACACACACACACACACACACACAGAGAGAGAGCGCAGCCGTCCATGCATGCACTTAGCATTGTTTTATGCTCTAAGCGAGGCTGTGTAGCCCGATGAAGCACACAGGCGAAGGTGCATCCATGACAATGTCGCTATTTGTTTCTGTGTAGCTCGGAATTGCTTCATGCTATAGGCCAGGCTGTTCTGTGCTGTTTGCACTGGTGAATGTCTGCGTGGTGTTTTGCAGCGGATCCTCCGTCAATTAGCACACCCACACACCAGCCACCAGCTGTTGAGGAACTTTAAATGTGGTACATGGATTGATCTGTGTGTGTTGGATCACAAATCCCCCACCAGGTAATGGTTGTAGACGACCTGTTGACAGGAATACTTTGGTTGCCGCAGTGGGCATAATTGCACTACATTGTGAAATGCATGTTTGATTTAAAGGGAACACATATTGATACCTTTTTAGTGGCTCTTTAAAGCAACAATGTAAGCTGGCTCATCTTTCCCAATTGAAGTGTATAGGTGCTAGCTATAACCTTTTTTTTCTTATACATAATCGGTCAAGTCAGAAGTAAGCATTGGAATAAGTTAGTTACTGTAAACAAACCGTGAATAGGATCTAATACATTAACACACATTACTATCTTAGCAATGTCCTGTTTCATTTCAACACTACATTGCTGCGTGTTCTGATCTAAATAATTAAAAAGGAGTTAAACTGTTATTCAAGGGTATATCTGTTTATTTATGTAGGCCATGTGAGGACAAGAAAATATTTATTGAACACTTGTCCTATATATGACTATTACAAATGTTTAGAATACTTGCTGTTGCGTATCATCACGGCGTATAGTCACTGCTCTGTTTACATGTTGCTAATAATCTTATTGAAACATTTACTAACTGCCTGCTTTGAGTACACAAGGCCCTAGAATTTCACTATTTCATTCAGCACGTTTACAGTTGCACCATCAATCCAGCCAGTATAGCAGAAGGAAATGTTTATGCTAAGTCAGTCTCTAGTAATCTCTCTAGCAGGAGCATATTTGTGTGCCATTCTGGGCTATATCTGAGAGATAGAAATCTTGAAGATGGAATTAATTCTGAGGGGGAAAACTTCATAGCCTTTGCATGAGTGCTTTCTTTAGCACTTGTCTCCTATTTCCATTCGCAGAAGTAAATCTGGCTGCGATTTGTTACTCCGCCCCTTCTAGGAGTTTTAACGAAATAACACCTGGGACTGAGTTTTCTCTGATTGAAGGACTGGGTGTATATATTTAATTGAATGGGCCCTTTTAATAACATCCCGGTGTTTGTCGGAGTGAGAGGAAGGTGTTTATATTGGTTGCAGAGTGGTGGAATCTGACAAAGGCCAGACTGATGGAGTGAATAGAGAAATCATCTCTGCTAGCCTGATGAAGTGGTGAAATTTAGAGCCGGTGTGAGAGAAAGAGCGACGGCTTGAGTTCACACAGAAAAAGAGCAACGACCCACAAAGTCCACTTTGTTTTTACCAAGTATTTTTGCCCCCTTGGGCGAACAAGTGGTAAATTGTGCTATTTCCTACTCTGTTCAATTCAGACGATTGATAGAACAGAATTAAGAATAGGTAGAACAGTTATTACTGCAGCCTGGTAATGGACGGGCGAACTGGCTGGTGGGGGGCATTTCTGTGTAGACTTTAGGTTATGTTAGCTTTGAGACTATGCTACGTTTTGCCTTTGTTTGGATCGGATTTGAGTGTGCTTTTCATTTTTGGGTCTCACCTGTTATACAGTGTTAAATTAGTTCCACCTGTCAACTATCGTACGAAATCTAATCATTTCAACACATTGCAATTTACATTGAAGGAGGTGAATCATCCTGCGGGTCTTACATACACTGTCTGAAAGAATGGTACACCGTGGCCAATTGTGTCAAGTTTCAATCCGTCCTTTAAGTCCCTTTTCCCTCGATTCCCAACCGTGCATCATACTAAAACACGAGTTCGGGGAACCTGTAATGTCAGCACAGATCCCTAATGTGTGGTTGTCGGTGGGAGCACTGACCCAGGATATTTGATGGAATCGCCACGGCCTAAAGTTTCAGAAATCCCTGCCATTGGCCAGCCGCCGCAGCCCGTCATTTCTCTCCGCTGTTGCTCCAACCGTTGGTGATGCTGCATTAGATACGGCGTGCGGCTGTGAAACCGTGGCACAGGCAGAGAGAGGACGACCTATTCACTCTCATTGATCGTTGTAAGAGACCGGCACTGTGTAAGCTTCCATAGCAACGTTTACTTCTCATTACCGGGGGTCGATTTCGGGTGTCTCTCTCTTTCTCTCCGACTCCACGCGTTCG
>CM055754.1:3598567-3676067 GCA_029465975.1 Dallia pectoralis
CACAGGTTCTCACCATGAACTCATGAACTTTGCATCACTTTCTTCTCAAGTTGGGCTAAATTCCCTCATATGGGCACAGCCTAGTTCTGGATCTTAAAGAATTTTGTCCAGCATAGGGATATTTTTTTGTTTAAGAAAGAACAATGTAATGTTCAATGTAAACAAAATCAACACGAAACTGTTCAGAGAAAAAGTAAGACTCAAGGTGACATTCGATCGTATTACTTTAAGTACTTAATTTTCGTTGTTCAATCCAATTGGTCATTTTTGAATTTTAAAAGTCAAGAGAGGCATAGGTCAAGCCGAACACTCACACTTTCCTCGACCACTCTAATGTAATATGAAATATTGCCTTCCTGTGTTTTGAATATGACTCGCAGCTTTAAAGGAATGATGAATTAACTGTTGCGAGGAATTACAGATGGGCCGGTCAGAAAGAAACACTTTTAAAATGCTAATGATTGATCGGTGTGTCCAAGTGGAGATGACATCATTGCTTTTATTTATCCTCGATTATAAGCTCCACGCTGGCCTTTCGGACCCCAATGCAATCCCATTTCAAATTGTTTCTTAATGCAGTTTGATGACATGTCTGGAATCCAATCACCTAAACCTCTCAAATTGCATGAACACACTCAGCACAATCCTGGTCTACTGATGGGGCCAGCACCTCTGTCATCGCCCAGGTCCTCACACACACACACACGCACACGCACACACGCACGCACACACACACACAGACAACCAGCTTAGCATAATGATTAACTGACACATGGTTGTCTTTTGTTTTACCACTTTACCTTTCTTTTTATAACAGCTCTTTCTAAACTTTAACATGGCATATTCTTTATTGTGTGTGTGTGTGTGTGTGTGTCAGTTTACAGGTTTGACATCGATCACATTGATTGTCACACTGAACAACAGGGGGTGTCCCTAATAACCTAGCTACACATAAGCCTATAATGTAACACATAGGCTTAAGTGAATCGGCTTTCAATTTGCACCTTTTTATTTCCCTCTCCCAGATTAAAGTGCGTTGGGCATTTTGATGATGAGGAAATCATTCTATTTATTTCTGGAAGTGTAACGGAAATGAACAAAAGCTCTCAAACGCACATGAGGCCATCAACCTGACAGGAACGTAGTGGATGATACTGAAGGAGTAATGTTTAACATCAGCGTGCAAATGTAAAACCTCTGCCTTCACTCACTCCTACGCCCTCTGTTCATTAGAGGGACAAGAAAGTCGCGGGATAAAGTTGCAACACAGCCACGCCCCAGAGAAAAGATTTCCCGTTCGTTCGTGACATTTAACTAACATGGAGCTTTCATCTCTCGTCTTCATAACTTCCTACACGGAGGAATGATTTCCCTTCTTGTCTTTTGATGTGGCATAATCATATGTGATCTTTTCAACAAAGAGTTACTATCCATCTTCTCCGTTTTGCCATACATGCTTAAGCAAAGATACCAAATCAACATTTTGACTGGCGGTAATTGCCTAGCCCCATGGTTCGATTCGCGTGACCTTTATAGCCTTTAAAGTCATTTCCATTTCTGACAAAAGATCTTGTTAATTGCAAAAAAGGCAAATATGTTTTATTTTCCCCTCAGCATGTAATGTTTCTTGAGGACCATGTAGAAATGCATTTACGTTCTAATTCATTAAAATCCTATCGGTCAAAACTATTCAGCAAGAGTAAACTCCAAACTCCTTTGACAAGTTTTGAATGAAAAGAGATAAAAGTGGGGAATTCATCAGGCATTCAAAATCGTATGATGTGTTGACGCTTGAAATGTTTGTGCTGTGGACTCTGCAGAACAACCTGTTGGTTTCACCAAACGTTCGCATACAGTCATTCAATAAACAACACATGTTCTGCTGTCTGAATCACTCTGATCGTCAAAAACAACTGTGTTACGTAAGACCGAATGGACGATTACTGTAAAGGGTTTGTCATCAAGGCTTGTCTAGGCAATCAGGAGGTTGATTGGCCGTTCCGTGTGTGTGCGTGCACACGCGTCTCAGAACGTGCACACGCGTCTGTGAACGTGTGTGGGTACATGTCAAAGCATTCGTGCGTTTCTTCGTCATCTGATTCGCTGATAGGCCTGGCTCTCCTCTCCTGTCTCACCGTCTTCAGGATGGTCGACACCTCCTTTAAACGATCAATTATTCATGCTAACAGATGTGTGTCACTGAGGACACCTGCGACCAGGTTAATCTGACGCCTATCTACTCCTGCCACAATACAGCAGCTCAAATGCCTCTAATTCTCTACTTCTGTCCAGGCCTTATAAAACGCTATAGTCAAAATAGTGCACAGCATTTAGGGACTAGGGTGCCATTTGGAACTCTGGAGTACACATATCCACAGGGTTTTCTGAAGTCAACATTCTGTAAACGTATTGGATGTTTTTCATTGACCTCAGTTGGGTCAGTAACCGGTTTTAGTCACTGGCTCCTCAAATCACCTCAACATGACGCGGCTTGTTCACGTCAGCAGGTTTTGGTTTTAACCGGCGTGGAAGACCGGGTTTGGGCGACGACCACAGACCTCATCGATTGGCTTAGTTGATTTGGTGTTTACTGGAAGATACCATTAGCACTCCTGAAATAGGGGTGGCCTAAAACCATCCTAGACACACACAGAAGTCCTCCCAATTTGATGTTCCCCTCGCGTATCCCGATACAATATGTTGAGGAGAAATTATCGGCACAATGAAGGATGCTCGGATATTCCCTTATTCAGTTGAATTACATACAGAAGAGGCGCGTAATCGAATGGTTTCCGATAAATTACGTTTATTTCCCCCCATGTCTGTATACGTATCGTTAACCATGCAGTTTAATATTTAACATTACAGAACAGGTACAGTTTAACACGAAGCATTTATATCGTCATTATACATGAAGGTTTCAGAACGTGTACATATATACAGAGGTCTGACTCAACCTTGCCCGTTGTCCTTTTCTTCGTCCGCCACGTCGTCTGAACACCGAACTGGGCGACCAGTGTTTTAACAATTGCAAGGCACACATTTTTAAAGTTTAAATCCTTCCCTCGTACCCTCCCTCTGTTATCTCGGGAAATAAAAAAGGAAATGGCATATAGTGAAATTAAGTCAACAGTCGTTATCAATCTCATACTACACAACACTTTTCAGCTGTTTCCAACCCGGGCCGTGTTGCATAGATAGATGTTCTCTCCTCATGACATCGGTCCAACTTCCGGTTCCTCCGCCAGTTGAGCGCCAACACAATCACTCTATTTCTCTCCCCCTCTCTCCCTCTCTCTCTCTCTCTCTCTTTTAACACCACACGTTGCCATGGAGCTGGGACTGTCAGAACTCTCAGCGGTGCTGCCGTGTCCGGGGAATAACTGGCAAACGGCCGCTTTCCAAAGACTCTCCCAGCACATGTACAGTAGTGTGACTCTTAATTTCACCTGACTTTGTTCTGATGCAGCTAAACAACAGTTAGTTGTGCATATAACATCTGCAGCTGGTTCTACAGTACCGGTGATATAGTGACAAAACACCATGCAAACTGGAAGTGTGTGTTTGGTGGAAAACGGACCGGGCGGCAGGGCAGCGAGGTAGCTCAGTTCCCGTCTGGCACGGGATTAGAGGAGCAGAGGCCGGTCGGGGGCGGGATTTCCTCGCTCTGGGGGTTCGCAGAGGGCCAAAGGTCAGGGGTCAGCGTTACGTCAGAAAGGAAAAAGGGGAGGCTGCTAGAGTAGCAGGCTGGACAGAGCCATGCACCATGGGAACAGCGTGAGCAGGGGAGAGACCCGCACAGGCCACAAGTCACCAGGATGGACACTACACACGCGCACGTATGCGCACGCGCGCGCGCACACACACACACACACAGACAAACAGACAGAGCTTGATCTCACTGCTGGGCCTTGGAGCTGGACAAGGCTACACCCTCAGATAGTCTCTGGAAATAAAAGAACAGAAATGCATCCCAAAGTCAATAAAGTAGTACTCTTTTATGGTTCTCTCACTGAATAAAAATAACTCCCCAGTGTTTCAATTTACATGTAATAGAACCCTGTCATTCTCCTGTAGATCAGTAGTTAACCAGGTTATCCTGCGATTTAGGCATTAATGTTGTACTATGCAGGTCTTTTCTGATTAAGTTAAAGTTAAGTTTAGAATTAGGCTCAGAGAATAGGGGATATAGATTGGAGTTTTCTAGAAAAACAAACACAATGGACTTGTGTGTCCTGGTGAAGGAACAGGTGTGGGACAGCAGAGGAGGGGAAGTAGTGCTGGGGTAGATGAGGAGACACGGGGGAGAAGATGGAGACGTGATTTACCTCTGGGGTACCCATAAGCGGATGCCATTTCCATTAACAACACTGTTTTAATGGTAAGCCCACCATGGAAGGTTCTACAGTTCTGTGGCAACTCCTAAATACAGTTCTGAGGTGAATTTATGCTAACATTTAACATCGGTTTTATATTAACTATGAGAAATACAGTTAGCCGTTATGCTGAACGAGTTCATGTTGAGTATGTTTAAATGTGACACATATCATAGGTGTTGTAGCACTGCTAAATATTCTGTATGAGGAAGACAGTCAGCAGTCAATGAAGTGAGGAATTTGGGGTATTTATCTTTGTGACATACAGAGTTAGGGAAGGATGATTAACCAATAAAACGCTCTCATTCTTTCAGTACGTTCCGATGAGGAAACTGAATGTGTATGGAGAGGCCATTAAAGGCCGACAAGCCAAAACCACTGTTTTCTACGGTTTCTACTTAAAATAAAATAATTACTTTTTAAGCCAATTTCCAGCTAAAATGTGAAAAGAACAGGATATATATTTTATATTCTAACATTTTTGGACTACTTAACTAAGCACCTGCATCAACAATGGCAGAAATAAGCTGTTTCATCTAATTGTGGAACAACTTCTGCAGAAAGGGATAAAATGCACTAATATAGTTTTTGAACAAACGACCAAACTCCCCTCGAATGTGCTTGCTTGCATTATAGAACGAGGCGGAAAATGTGCAAATGTGCAAATGCAGCGCTACAATGAGTGAGGAACCCCTTTAGCCATTTCCCTAGGTGGGGTACGCTGTGCGGAGGGGTGTGTGTGTGTCTGTGCGTGTTGGCATGAGTGCCCGGGCGTGCCAGCGCGTTGTGCCGCCAAACATTATACGCACCCTGACTTGAGGCCTGGTGGTTCCACACTTGGAGGCAGGTGAGCGGTCAGAAACGGGGCCACTCCCCCCAGAAACGGGGCCACTCCCCCCGATGCCTCGGGCCCCAGAAACAGCGCCACTACCCCAGATGCCTCGGGCCCCGTTCTCCGCACTACCATGGCCTGACCTTGGTGACTGACAAGAGATGATACAGAAGACGAAGGGGAAAGGAGGAGAGAGCGAGAATAAATGGAATCAATTAAAAACTATTTCAAAATTGACTTTGTGTACAGTAGATGTTATATTTTCTTTCTAATGAACATGCTATTTAAATTGTACTGCGACAGACAGAGATTAAGATACAATATTTAAAACGCCAATAACTGGAACAATTCCCTGTTTTCTTCAAATTATTATCGTTGAATACTTCTTTAATAATAGGTCTGTTTGTAAAGATGACTTCCTGTCTGTGAGAGAATGATCAAAGCTTAAACCAACCCATTCCAACCCACGCTTGAGCTTTCTTTGTTGGATGTTGTTATTATTGCGCCAGTTTACAAGGTAATCATTAAATTATTCGCCAGTTGACACAAACAAATAATGACAGAGGAACGATAGAAGGCCAGGCATCAGGTTTCTGAAGAGAGCAACGACAGCCACGGTAACTAAACATATGAAATAGAGAAACCGCTTAAGAGGACACAAACACACGCTAATTCAGTCGAGAAATTAGATAATGATTCTTATCCGAGGAATTCTTGCTTATGAATCATAATATGACCCGACTGATTATGATAATTCTGTTCCGTGGACCTTAACGTTTTAAACCTGGAGGATGCTAAACAAATCCCTCCGCCATCGCCACTTCAGGGAGAAGGGGGGGGTGGGGGGGGGTTGGGGGGGTGAGCGAAGCTGTGAATAATAATGCCTCTTCAATAATTAGCCCCGGCTATACAGGGTGAAACACACACCGTTCTGTGGAGATAGGGGTGTGGGCGTGACGGTGTAATGTCCAGGGCTCACCTGCCGCCGTTTATGAGTTGACTTGACTTCCTGGAGAGAGCCACGGCCGCCCCTGACATGCTTCTGTTTCATCCACTGTGAAGGGGCCCCTTTCTCATCCCTATCACTCCTTCTTATCGGGGGACAGTTAATTTTGGGATTAATACGGAGGCTGCCTTCCTCTTTTAAAGGATTTGTACTGGAGCAAGAGACTCTTATCTTAGTCATTACAGGGGGAATATTGGATTCAAGCATTTTAGTATCTGCAAAACATTCAACAGTGTCTATCAGGGTTTCACATGGTAAAGGATTAAGATAAGGAGCTTCATTACGGCACTCTAGCTGGCATCCAGCTATACTTCCAGGAGAAATACCATGTGCTTTTTGGTATTCATTGCAGGCGGGCAGAGGTGCTTGGCTCTGACTCTGGCTCTGGGCAGTGGGGGGCGAGGAGGAGCAGTAGTCCATTAGTTTGGGACTGGATCTTTTGGGTCTTTTCGTGACTGCCATGCTGTAACAGAGAGGAGGCCCCAGGTACACTTCCTCAGTGCAGGCCTCGAACAGCACCTCCTCATCCCGGATATCTGGGGAGGTGGACAGCAACGGTGTGGTGCTCTTGCTGTCCAGACAGACACTGACCTCGCCGCAGTCTGAGTCATGGGAGGAGATGGACAAGTAGGAGTAGAAGTCTCCCTTGCGGAGGTGAATGGGCCGGTGGGAATGCTCCAGAACCTTGTCCCGGATCTGGGCACCGGTTTGACCGGGACTTTCTTGATCCTCCGTTTTGCTCGTATTCTTCTTCAGAGCCACCGAGGCCATGTCGATGATCTCCATCACAAAGTCGTGCACGTTCTCCTGGCAGCTCTGGTCCTTACGCGGGGTCGGCGGAGGTCGGCCGCAGCATTGGCCGTCCGAGACGGGTTTTGGGCCGGGGTTGGGGACAGCCTCTACCCTGCTCTGGAGGGCGTGGTCATTTTTGAGGAAGGAGGAGAAGAGGTCCTCCTGGCTGTTGTCCTGCAGAGTGGGGTGGTGGTTGGGTGAGCGCCGATCGTCCTCCAGAGAGGAGAGAGACGGGGAGGGGTGGCTGGAGCTTTGGCAGGGGATCTCCCCTCGGAGCTGGCCCTCCAGGGACAACTCTGTGGCCTGCAGCTGGGACAGGGTCTCACAAGAGGAAGGCGTGCTGGCCGCCATCATACCCCCTCTCTGGTCCCGCCCTCCGTTCGTTGATGAATCGCTAGCATAGCAGTCTTTGAAGCACTCCCCTTTCTTGGTGAAAAGGCTCCCCTCATCCCTCAGCAGCTCGTCGTCCTCGTCCTTCCCTTCGACAGCGGAGTGGTCCACATTGCCGTTCTCCATGTCGTCTACAAACTGGCTGATGTAGCTCCGTGTAGCGTTCCTGCTGTTGGTGTCCACCAGCCCACGCTGTGTCCCGAGGCGCTCGCTCTTCACGTTGCTGTTGTTGTTGCTGTTGGTGTGCGACTCCAGGAGCCTCAGTGCAGATCGGTTCAGGAAGGAACAGCGCTCATTGCCTAGAGACAACCTGTTATAGCTGTCCTTGGACAGGGCACCACACTGCAGCTCGTCCCCCAGGGGGTCATCCCTTTGCTTCTTGTCCCTGTCGGAGCCGGACTCCACCCGCGAGGACTTTTGGATCCAGTTGTGGAACTCGTTCTTCATGTACTCCAGGCCCAGGGAGAAGGAGCCCTCCATGTACTCCTCCTCAGAGGTCACCGAGGACTCCTCCTCCTCGTCCTCCTTGATACCCAACTCCTCCTCCGTCAGGGTCAGCGTAGAGCTGGACAAGAGGTCGCTGTCGTCCTCGTCGTCCGTGCAGGCGGAGGTGCAAGACACGTTGACCACCATGCTGATGCTGGTGTCTGCCTCGTCGTGACCTCCGTGGTGACTCCCGGGCTGGGCCCGATGGTGATGCTTCCTGAAGGAAGCGTTGGAGTCCAGGAGGCAGCAGCGGTTCCTTAGTATGGCCAGATCTTCAGAGCCCACAGAAGAGTCCTCCGTGCTGCTCAGCTCGGTCAGAGACGCCGCTGAGCTCTCGTTGATGGAAGAAGGGGGACCTCCTCGGCTCCTAAAGAGACGCCTGGCACGCCTGCTCTCCCCAGACCCCACCACCGGGTGGCGCAGGGAGCTGCTGCTCTGCAGGGTGATGTCAGAGACGCTGCGTGTCATCTTGAGGTCGTGCAGCGGGATCTGGATGTTCTCCAGGCGTTTGAGGAGCTCGAGAGTTCTGCGGCTTAGTTCCCCGGTGGGCTCTGTGGCTCCCGGGAGCGTTCCCAACTCGCTAATGCTTCCGTGGCTGCCTCCCTCTCCTTCTGTCTCCTCCCAGGTTTTGGACGGGGCTAGCCAGCTCTCCAGGGACGTAGAACGCTGGAGAGAGTCTTTGGCGGATGGAAACAGTTCCCCCCCCATGGATAGGGACTCGAGTGAGGACCCCTGAGACAGAAGGGGGATCTTTCTATCTCTACTGCCCCTTCCCAGTGTCACTCTCTTCTTATCCTCCTCCTGCGAGTTGAGGCAAAGGCCCCTTCCGTTGATCAGGATCTCAACGTTTGGCTCTCTTGTCTGTCTCCTCCAGTTCTCCTCTCCTCCAGTCACCTCCTCTTCCTCTTCTCCACCTTCTCGATTATTCTTCCCTGCGATGCATCGGCTTTGGTCTCTGTCTCTCTTTTTGGGCGCCGCCTCTGCTGTGCGGTCCCCGTACAGCGCTACCTGGTTGGCCCGCTCTAAGATCCTGTCGATGTCCTCGTCGCACATCTGGTCTTTCTCGTCCTCCTCTTCCTCAGGCGAGTAACTCCCTGTGGGTGGTGTAAGGGAGCTGCGTCGCCCCCTTCTGGGGTCGTCCATGCAGATCTCTGAGTTGGCCGTGTTCTCCGTGTCACCCTCGCTGACTATCCCACTTTCGCTCTCTGACCTTCGGGTGGACTCCTTGGCCTCGTGGCCTCCTTGCTTTCCGCCGCCAAGCAAACCCCCGAGTAGATCCGGCAGGGACTCTGCAGACGAGAAGGACGAGTCTTTGCTCCAGCTCTTCAGAAGAGGCTGCTTTCGGCCAGCTTTGGCTTGAGAAGACATCTTGTGCACTGATTGGACGGGAGGCTGTCTGTAGAGTTCCACAGTATGCAGGCTGTATACCTGATAGACATTGGGACGCTGAACACACTGGGGGATCTGCCTCAAAGCCTCATAGTCTGACCCGACCTCCGGAGATCCAGCATCCGATTCACATTCACCGTTTTGTTTGTCGTCAAATGTCTGTGAGTCCACGTGCTCCACGATGGTCATGTCCATCTCATCCCACTCCCAAGAGTCTTCTGCCGGGCCACGGAGATCCAGGAGACCAGCCTCCACGATATTCCCAGGGACCTTCGGAGAGATACAATGAAGAAGCTCAAAAACACCAAAATGATCACTGGTTCAAATGGATTGATATTACACACAATGTTCTATTCAGAAATCAATAAAAAAGAAAAAGCTGTTCCGTTTAAAATGCTCGATTGAACCACCTATATACCGTTTTTGGAGACTTGATCACATATTCAGTGTCCACAGGCATGTCCTTAGACACAAATCATTTGCTACAATTAAACAAACAGTATCTGGTAAATATTTGAGTGGGCCTAATTTTATTTGCCATTTTCATCTCAATAGTCTAATAAACGGGAAATCTACAACTTTATCTCTGGGACACCATTTGAAACACATTTTTCATTCGATTTCTGTTTATTCTTTTCTTGCTGATGAGGGAAATCCTAATGTCAATGAGCTGGGCTTGCTAATGCTGGGTAAAACCTTTAGCTGTGAGAACAATCAATCAGTCTAATCAAATCAAAAATAATAATTATCTCTGAGCTTGCAGCCTCAGCACAGCGAGCTGAAACTGGACTAAGTGCTGCCTCACGCAACTTCCTTAAATATGACATTGTCCCTTTAAGATGACCATAGTGGCAGGAAAGTTCAGGAAAATGTTATTTTTCAGTTGTGTAACAATATAATAGTTGTGTTGTAGGGTTAATTGGATTTAGAAATTATTTGGACATTGTGAATAGACTGATTGAAATACCTTTTCATGAGATAACAAGTAAGTTTATGCAAGGTGTTAATTTAAGGTTAAGTTGAGGTAAATAATATATATATATATATTTGTTGTTTCATTTTACAAATAAAAGATGCCATTTCGATCAGATGTGGCCTGCATTTGAACAACATGCTCATGGACAAATCAAAATATCCAGATGAAAAAATCTAATGCGATATGCTACAACAGGATGAATCCATGTCAGCCAGTAACATCCCGGGGCATGTGGAGAAAGGACTCGCACACGCGTGACCAGAGTCGTTTCATCATTGAGCCGAGTGTTTCTTATAAAATAAACCCAGAGAATATGTTTTATGTCTCCTCCCGGTGAAATTGCCATTCAGTGTGCAAGGTCAGAGGCGCAGTGGCCTTTGCCATTTGTCTTCTCTCCCCGCTGTGCCGGAGTGTTTGGAACGGGCAGGACAACCAGGCGAGTGAAAACCCAGTCTGTCTGCCGGGCCTTTTGTACCAGAGCCGAGCTAAAGATGGAGCTTCCCTCACAGCCGACTCGGGTCAAACCGAGAAAGGGATCCCCTGGGATTATATTTAGCAAAAGCGACCAGTGGTGGTTTTTCAATTCGTACACTTCAATTTGTGTAATTGAATGTACTTCCCAAAATGACACACATTAATTGACCCCCATGTGCACTGTGTCTGGTTCTAGCCAACTGCTGTCCTGGCAAAACAGACAGCCAAAGTGCAGACAGACAGAGTGCAGACAGACAGTGGGCAGACAGACAGAAGATAGACAGAAGACAGACAGAAGGCAGACAGACAGAAGGCAGACAGACAGAAGGCAGACAGACAGAAGGCAGACAGAAGGCAGTCAGACAGAAGGCAGACAAAGCCAGACAGACAGACAGAGTGCAGACAGACAGAAATAGACAGAAGGCAGACAGACAGACAGACAGACAGACAGGCAGACAGACAGACAAAGTGCAGACAGACAGAAGGCAGACAGACAGAACATGTCCATGCGATTTACACAAATCTAATAAAGTGCACACCCCTAACTTAACAGGCCGACAGCAGTCATTGATTTGTTGACATCACCAGCTGACAGAGGGTTCATGGGGCCCAGTCTGACAGGAAGGGATCCAAGCATGTTGACACACACACACACCGGCCCTGTTTGAACCATAGTCCTAAAGCCATGCAGGGCCCCCTGTGAGAGCTCACCTGATCGTTCCCCAGGGCCCTACGGAGGCGGGCCTGCCACTGTAGCACCTGCATCACAATGGCCTCCCAGCGGCGCTCTAGGTTGACCGTGACCAGCTGCAGAGCTTGGCGCTCCGAGTCCGGGCCCCGCTGGCGCTCCTGCTCCTCCCGCAGCCGCTGGCACAGCCTCAGCACGGAGGACACACCCTTACGCCGTCCGCGCACCTCCTCACACAGGGACTGGAGGGGAGAGAGGGTGGAGAGAGAAACAGGTTGAAAAAGAGACCGTGGAAATGGAAACCGTCTGGATACTTTCTCGCCACTCGTTAACAGCGTAGAGTTTCAACAGGCTTTATGACCACATGAATTAGTAACATGGTGACGATGAGTACGTGGGGAAAACTCACAGCATAAACAGCAGCGGGTGCACGAACGTTGCATCGTTCAAAACGTTCGACCGCGCTGCCAAACAGGCCAACTGTCAAAAAGCTGCTAACAAACGGAAATCTGGCTGAAATCAGACTCATCTCTCTGTAAATCCTCCAAATGTGTGATTTGAAAATTAACATTCGGCCATTTGCTACACACTTCGACTAGCTACTGTAGGGAACTAAATGGAGTGCTATTTTATCTAGAGCCCCATTCTGTTCTTTTTGCTCCATAGCCGCAGTTCAGGGGTGACTTGGGACCAGAATCACAACCCCCCTGACTAAGCTACAACCCTGATTAGGTCTCTACAACACCATGCCCTGTCAGGAGCATGTAAATTAGACTCCTAACCCCATTTATGTCGGCCATAAAGAGGAGAAATATTCAAGATTAAAAGGCCACTGTGGAAGGCTGCTTTGACTTTCTCTGCTAGCTGCTACGACGGAGCCTGGTGTAATGTCATGTGTAATGGAAGGACAACAGCCCGAACACATACTAACACCTTACTAAACCGGGAAACACCCGTGTGTGTGTGTGTGTGTGTGTGTGTGTGTGTGTGTGTGTGTGTGCACGCACGAGCGTGTGGCTCAGGCCAAGTCCCCCCTTTTAAGAAATTCAGCTGTGTGGCGTAGTGACTAGAAAAGCAGCCCTGCCTCCTGTAAACGCGCATGGGGACAAAAACACAGACAGAACAATTTATGTAAATCCTGCTGGCTCTGCAAAGCATTTCCTTCATTTCCTTTACATGTTCCAATAAATATTAAACGCTATTACACTTAAATTGGATTTTTCCATCCTTCTTTTGCCATTTCATTCACGGGCCTCCCCTGATCTTTTTAAACAGGTAATGCGAATTCTAAATGCAATGACTTGTGTTCGGAGACGATCAGCGACGGTTGTCGTCAGTAATAAAGTTATCCGGTACTACAGCCATGGGTCAGGTTCAGATTCCGGGGGCCCATCAACAGCTAATAGAGTGCCAAACAAAACCCTCAGGGGCCACATCCAAAAAGACACCTATTGACTAAATACAGGCATTTTACCACGCTCACGTTTAACCACGCCCACTGCTGCCATTTGTGTCAGATCTCAAACTGTTCTTGATACATCTATAAGTTGGTGTGTCTTAGCACTAAATGGCAAGCGGAATATCACATTTTTCATAATTTCAGACTCCCCTCCGCGGAAATCGTGCAGCCTCATTTTTCTTTCCGCACTGGCGGCTTTCATAAACTGATTTCTCCTCCCCATTGAGCCCTGGTCTTATTGACACCGAGGCCAGGGGTACAGTCTGCCAATATTTGCTAAAAAGCTTTTGGAACCACACAAAGCGCTGGAGTGGGCCGGTCCGTCCCTGTATGCCGACACCCACACAATGAGTCCATTTCAGGCCGAGCGTTGGAAAGAGCTTCCAGTCCACGCCTGGCCTCTCTTCAAGGAGCTCTATTGTCCTCGCCCAGATATCAGAAACCCCGACCCCCCCACACCGACCAGGAGAAAAAAAAAAACAACACAACAAAACCCAAAAGAGCCATCTCTCAACTGAACAGCCCATATAAATAAACCCATTACCCATCCACCACCAAAGCCACAGATTGACAGACTGCACTGCTAGATCTACATTCATCAGAGGGGGGGAGGGGGGGTGGTTAATAACGGAATCTCACGGATTCGCAGTATGGTAATGCCCGACCACGGACAGGCTGGCAACACAACCCAGGGGAGGTTAGAGATGACTATTACAGATGACTATACAGAGCTCATCACGTTCTGGAGTCTGGACTCCCTGGTCGGTCCTCATCCGTCCTGTGTACTGTAATCTGTGGCGGGTCACAGATCCACTCCTATCAGAGTAGGTACAGTAATCACAGCTGGGGCAAATAACAGCACGGCGGAATAGAGACTTCCCTAGAACGACTCCCTCGCTTGCTCTCTCTCTCTTCCTGTCTCATTTTCTCTCTCTCCCTGACTGTGGCGTCTGGTTTTATCCTCTTTACATTAAAGCATGTATACTGTACAGTACCATCAAGGTACAATTTCCTTGGATGAAATCCACTTAAAGTGGCAAAAAGAAGTACTACTTCACGAAATGACATGATAAAATGAAGGAGACCCCCCACCAAAAAAAAACAGTGCTTCATTTTACAGCCCTCGCTTCAATACGAATTCTAGAGAAAATGGAGATGTGCTTTTTATCAGACTGAATGTTAGTGTGTTGCTGTTAGTTTGTCAGTACAATAATTTATAGCCAAGGAGAGACAAGCTGGGAACGCCACGGAGAGACAAGCTGGGAACGCCAAGGAGAGACAAGCTGGGAACGCCAAGGAGAGACAAGCTGTGGACGCCAAGGAGAGACAAGCTGGGAACGCCAAGGAGAGACAAGCTGGGAATGCCAAGGAGAGACAAGCTGGGAATGCCGAGAAGAGACAAGCTGGGAACGCTGAGGAGAGACAAGCTGGGAACGCCAAGGAGAGACAAGCTGGGAACGCCAAGGAGAGACAAGCTGGGAACGCCACGGAGAGACAAGCTGGGAACGCCAAGGAGAGACAAGCTGGGAACGCCAAGGAGAGACCAGCTGTGGACGCCAAGGAGAGACAAGCTGGGAACGCCAAGGAGAGACAAGCTGGGAATGCCGAGAAGAGACATGCTGGGAACGCTGAGGAGAGACAAGCTGGGAACGCCAAGGAGAGACAAGCGGGGAACGCCAAGGAGAGACAAGCGGGAAACGCCAAGAAGAGACAAGATGCCCTCCAGTAGGAGAGAAAAGAAACAGGGATTTAATTCTCACAGTGACCCAGTGGATATTCAATCAATTACCGTTAATTACAAATCTCTGATTAATTCTATTTGTTGATTAAGTCAATTAAAACCAACAGCACTTGTTATCGCAAATGAGTTTAATGAATTCTTGTTCCCACACACACATATATTCCAATAGCTCAAACCCACTGCCTCAAGCTCCATCGGTTTCTGTCACTTTCTACTGTTCATATCCCCTTTTCTCTCTCTCTCTCTCACCCAATGTCCACTCTCTCTCTCTCTCTCTCTCTCTCTCTCTCTCTCTCTCTCTCTCTGTCTCTGTGTCTCTCTCTCTCTCACCCAATGTCCACCTCAGTGTCTCTGTGTCTCTCTCTCTCTCTCTCTCTCTCACCCAATGTCCACTCTCTCTCTCTCTCTCTCTCTGCCTCTCTCTCTGTCTCTCTATCTCTCTATCTCTCTCTCTCTCTCTCTCTGTCTCTCTATCTCTCTATCTCTCTCTCTCTCTCTCTCTCTCTCTCTCACCCAATGTCCACCTCTCTCTCTCTCTGTCTCTCTCTGTCTCTCTCTGTCTCTCTCTCTCTCTGTGTCTCTCTCTCTCTCTCTACTCCAATACCTGGGAGACACCTTGATGTCTGACGGGAATTAGCTCTGGTAACAGCTTGATTGACAAACAGTTAGGAGGACGAAGAACAAGCCACAGTCAAGCCGAAGTTTCACCCTACAGATCGCCCCTCACATATTCTCACATACATATCGCTTAAACGGTGCCAAATTTGGGAGCAAAGCACCCCTACAATCACTATTGCTGGTCCATAACAGGATGGAACCCCAGCTCAAATGATACAGAGCGGGCACGGTCAACATATCGTCCAGGTAACAGTCGTCGTTTCTATGGTTAAAGATGTTGTAAGACGGGGAGACCTTGTGCTCAAGGTGAACGGAAGACGCCTTGGTGGAAGCGAACCGGGCAGGACGGACCAGCAAAGCGAAACCGCTGTTGTTTGTTTTGTGTACACACCCAGCTTCCTGTTTCCTAGTCAGCATCCACCCAATAGCATTAATGAGAAACCAGTGGAAGAGGTCTTCATCATTTAGCCATACTGTAACCCAGAGTTTAATTCAATTAAAAGGCTTTTAAGATATGGTATCCCAGACTTCCCAGAGGCGGGCTACATCTAAAATTAGGCTTTATTGTGTTCAGACTGCTCTGGGGGGCCAGACGAATGGATTTAGTCTGCGGCGTTCTTCACATGTTTGATTTAATAATACCTTTCTCCAATCAGTCGGCCCACTGTCTTTCAACCATATTGCTACATTTCCAAGGTCAAACATTGCCCATTAGTCAGAAAACATTCCCACAGATTACAGAGCAAGCTTTGGCATTAAGGAATGAGTATTTTGCCCACAAACCAAACCTCCTCCAACGTAATCTGCTTTAATAGAAATGTTTCGGAAAAGGATTACATCGACAGTGTTTCTCAGGAAAACCTGGAATGTTCTATTTCACAATTATCTTCCCTTGTTCACGTTGAGTTCCACCCTGTTACCGTCTTCACCAAAGAGAGCTAATTCATTTTAATCTCGCCGCACGCGGAGCCCACGTTTTCGTCGAGGTCAAACGTCGGCCCGCGCGGCGAGAGTCAAACCAGCCCATTTACTCGTCCTCTATCTTTAGTCTTTTCCTACTGAAATGGATTACTGACATGTTCAAAGTGGGCTATTTTTTTCGGTCCGTTGGACAGACTGCAGTGACCCCCTCCTGTCTGCAGCGCACTCGGAATGCAGTGACATGCCACCATAGATTTGGGGATATCAGCTCGAACGTTAGAGCTGCCGGGTTTTTTGATCTAGAAACCAACATGGGGTCTAGCCTCACCTGGGCGGCGTGGGGGTGGGGGTGGGGTTTGCGGGGGAGGGGGTCAAAACCAATCTCTTCTCATCTCACCGCCTGGTCCGGGTCTTTCCACATCGCTCAACCCCGTCTCTAACTCTCTCTCCGTCTGACTGACCGACCATCTCTCAACAGGTCCCGCGTCCACTCCGCGGCGCCGCCAAGGCCGGGCTAAGCCGCGTTTTTAATAAAATATGACAGCTCAGATATGATATCAATACTTTCGCCATAATAATAAGAACTCCTGTTCATTGCCAAAAGCTAACCATATCACCGGGTCTGCGCTGAGCGAGAAGGTCCTCGCGTGACAGAGGACCCGAGATTCCCATTAGACGTTAATTGCGAGAAGATGGGTAACCGTGCAGAAGAGATCCAGTCATTACTTGACAGACATACGCGAGCACAGGCGAGCCCCCCCCACGCCCCCCCGGCCCCCAAGCATTTATACGTAATCATGTAAGATGTCAGATGTCTCTGAATACCATCTATTAGCTTCACAATCTGTCAATATGGAGAAGCAGCCTTTAATAATAGCATTATTAGCACCTGGGGGTTATTTGCTTCCTCACGTTAGTGTGGATAAATGGGTGTTATTCATGAGCCACAACTGCTGCGCCCATGTCAGCTTTTCCTGACTTCTTAAAGGATCAGGAAGTAAAGTGGTTGTGACTGGAGTCCACCGCCCTCGTGTTAGTTGGGGTGTATTTAACAGTTTTAGCCGGATGACTTTAAGTGTAGCTCTAATCCTGTTATGGAGATTAGATGGGATGTGATGAATGCTTTGTGATGATAGTGGCTATTCAGGTAAATATCCCGACTGGAGTATTAATGTGTCGGACCAGCTTGTGTGTGCCTGGGGTTAACATTCACGACTGCTAGAACGTGGGCTCTCCCCCAAACCCAGAACAACTGAGAACCCAATGTAACAGGCAACAAAAAGCACAAAACGGTTACTCACTAATAATGAATAATGCGATCATTTTCGTTATAAGTCATTTTGATTACGTCAACATCCTTACAGAATATATAGTAGTATATTGGAATGTTCCATGTGAACGCAGTGAGTGTCGTTATTATATGACTGACTGTATACGAAACTGACTGACTGTAAATAAGAGTAACTGACTGACTGCATATCAGCCTGACGTCCTGCATCCTAGTCCAACTGTATTAGGTCAATGCCTTATTGATTCTGTTTATAGACAGATTGCCCAAAGCAGATACAGAAGATGATAGTGAACATGTCCCTCATCCTCCTGTGTCGTGCCATGCCACCTCAGTCCGCACACCTGGCACTTATCAATATTTCTAATCTGTTTCATGCTTATTCACAAGAAATCAATGCAGTCTTACATTATATAAAAATAAATGTCTTCCTTTAGAAAGTGTCATTTCTCTCAGAGTGGACTGATTCCCATCTGCCTCCTATAGTAGCCCCTCAGCGGGATGTAAAGGCAATCAATTCCACTACCAGTGTTTTGACATGATTAATCTCCGGTGTCATTCTTCAGGCTTGTGAAGTCAAATATTAGTTTTATATAGCCTTGCTGGCATCTGTCATGACTTCCTCAGGTGAAGTGCAGTAGAGAGACAAACGCAGCAGCGTAAACAACGTCCTTGGGTATTTCTTTTCAAAATAAAACAACAACAACACAAACAACAAAAAACATAAACTGAGGGAAATAAAAATGCGCTTCTTAAGCGACTTACTCACTTAATCTCAACCAAAACAGTGCTGTCAATATACTAGAACCAATCACCTCTAACGACCGTGACATACAAGCCATGCGAAGCAAAGTGACACCAAATTCCCGTGACCTGAATAGCACTCTGCTAATCGCTAATAACCAGCAGCTGTGCTCAGAAGTAAACAATCACTAAACCACTGGAAGTGCACTCCACTAAACTTCCCGTGTGCAACTAAACCTCACCCTAGGTGACATTTTCGTTTATTTTCGGAAACCAAATACAAATACAGTTCTACTGTATAATAACTAATCACTGGCAAAGTAAAAAGATGATCAAAGCCGCCTGTTTCTTAGTATTTGTTTCTTATTTGATAAACTGTAATACATAATGACATATACGACTATATATAATATATGTGACATATACTGTCCTAAAAAATCTAATACAAAATCACCATAAGCAAATCTAATATTTTAATAGTCTGCGTTTCTATAGCAGCAGTCAAAATAGAGTGCCTAATATTCCAATAGTCAGTGTTTCTCTATCAACAGTCTGAACAAAATACCTATTATTCTAATAGTCACTGTTTCTATAGCAACAGTGTTTCTATATTACTTAATATTCTAATAGTCAGTGTTTCTATAGCAGCAGTGTAAATATACCGGTAGTACTTAATATTCTAATAGTCAGTGTTTGTATAGCAGCAGTGTAAATATAGTACTTAATATTCTAATAGTCAGTGTTTATATAGCAGCAGTGTAAATATAGTACTTAATATTCTAATAGTCAGTGTTTATATAGCAGCAGTGTAAATAGAATATCTAATATTTAAAAAGGCATTTTCCTACAGTAACAGTATAAATAGGATACCTTATATTATAATAGTCAATGTTTCTTTAGCAGCAGTCCATAGAGCACAGAGGGGGGTAACACATCAGGGGTAATATGCACAGGGTCCCCAGTCTGCTGTGTGTGTGAGTGTGTGTGTGAGAGGTCCCTACCTTGAAGTGCTGGAGCTGTGTGGAGGCCTGCAGGTCCTGCTCACTGTCATGCCTCAGGCAGGAGTTGAAGATAAACAGCTCTGTGTCTCTCAGCCACACCTTCAGATCTTTGATCCTGGTCTCCAGTTGGCTCAGCAGGCTGCTGGTGTGAGGTGACAGGGATGTCCGGGGGTCCTGGGACGGACTGCTACTGCTGCCCAATGACTCCCCCAGGATCTTCTGAGGAGACCAAGAGGAGTGTTGAGAAGGTTGGAGAGCAGGAGGACAATAGTAATATAGAAATATGCTGTATGAAATATACTGTATATACAACAGAGCTCTATTTATTGTATATACAACAGAGCTCTATTTACTGTATATACAACAGAGCTCTATTTACTGTAGATACAACAGAGCTCTATTTACTGTATATACAACATAGCTCTATTTACTGTATATACAACAGAGCTCTATTTACTGTAGATACAACAGAGCTCTATTTACTGTATATACAACATAGCTCTATTTACTGTATATACAACAGAGCTCTATTTACTGTATATACAACAGAGCTCTATTTACTGTAGATACAACAGAGCTCTATTTACTGTATATACAACAGAGCTCTATTTACTGTATATACAACAGAGCTCTATTTACTGTATATACAACATAGCTCTATTTACTGTATATACAACATAGCTCTATTTACTGTATATACAACAGAGCTCTAATTACTGTAGATACAACAGAGCTCTATTTACAGTACATACAACAGAGCTCTTTTTACTGTATATACAACAGAGCTCTATTTACTGCAGATACAACAGAGCTCTATTTGCTCTATATACAACAGAGCTCTTTTTACTGTAGATACAACAGAGCTCTATTTGCTGTATATACAACAGAGCTCTTTTTACTGTAGATACAACAGAGCTCTTTTTACTGTAGATACAACAGAGCTCTTTTTACTGTAGATAAAACAGAGCTCTATTTGCTCTATATACAACAGAGCTCTTTTTACTGTAGATACAACAGAGCTCTATTTGCTGTATATACAACAGAGCTCTTTTTACTGTAGATACAACAGAGCTCTTTTTACTGTAGATACAACAGAGCTCTTTTTACTGTAGATAAAACAGAGCTCTATTTGCTGTATATACAACATAGCTCTATTTACTGTAGATACAACAGAGCTCTATTTAATGTATATACAACAGAGCTCTATTTACTGTATATACAACATAGCTCTATTTACTGTATATACAACAGAGCTCTATTTACTGTATATACAACAGAGCTCTATTTACTGTAGATACAACAGAGCTCTATTTACTGTATATACAACAGAGCTCTATTTACTGTATATACAACAGAGCTCTATTTACTGTATATACAACATAGCTCTATTTACTGTATATACAACATAGCTCTATTTACTGTATATACAACAGAGCTCTAATTACTGTAGATACAACAGAGCTCTATTTACAGTACATACAACAGAGCTCTTTTTACTGTATATACAACAGAGCTCTATTTACTGCAGATACAACAGAGCTCTATTTGCTCTATATACAACAGAGCTCTTTTTACTGTAGATACAACAGAGCTCTATTTGCTGTATATACAACAGAGCTCTTTTTACTGTAGATACAACAGAGCTCTTTTTACTGTAGATACAACAGAGCTCTTTTTACTGTAGATAAAACAGAGCTCTATTTGCTCTATATACAACAGAGCTCTTTTTACTGTAGATACAACAGAGCTCTATTTGCTGTATATACAACAGAGCTCTTTTTACTGTAGATACAACAGAGCTCTTTTTACTGTAGATACAACAGATCTCTTTTTACTGTAGATAAAACAGAGCTCTATTTGCTGTATATACAACAGAGCTCTATTTACTGTAGATACAACAGAGCTCTATTTAATGTATATACAACAGAGCTCTATTTACTGTATATACAACAGAGCTTTATTTACTGTATATACAACAGAGCTCTATTTACTGTATATACAACATAGCTCTCTATTTACTGTATATACAACAGAGCTCTATTTACTGTAGATACAACAGAGCTCTATTTAATGTATATACAACAGAGCTCTATTTACTGTATATACAACAGAGCTCTATTTACTGTATATACAACATAGCTCTCTATTTACTGTATATACAACAGAGCTCTATTTACTGTATATACAACAGAGCTCTATTTACTGTATATACAACAGAGCTCTATTTACTGTATATACAACAGAGCTCTATTTACTGTATATACAACATAGCTCTCTATTTACTGTATATACAACAGAGCTCTATTTACTGTATAGTCCATATGCTGGATCCAGAATGATAAATACACAAACGCATTGGGATCTACTAGCATTTTCTGTTGGAGCGCTAGGCAACGTAGACATTTTAGCATCCAAACTATACAAATCTTTTCCCTCACAATCAATGTGCATTGTTGCCAGGCGTCGCCGCGTCTCAAACGTCGTGCGTGTTCGACTATTATTGGCACATTCTGGCACATTCTAGAGATGGGTGGCTAATTCCAGTTCTGCAGCGCCGTACTCAGGGCTGCCGCTCACGGAATCGCGCGGAAAATAACACAATTTAGGAGAAAACATCTAAGTGTTTGTTGAGTAGCAAACAATCAGCAACACAAATAGCCTCCAACGATTTCCCAAATAGGACTCCACTGAGCAATTTCCCACTCCTTTTATTGCAGAGCAAATAGCACCATGCTGGGAATAGCAGCTACAGCCTCTGTGTGCGTCACAAATGGAAACCCTACTTCCTTCATAGTGTGTCCTTGTATACCGGGGCTGTGTGTTTCGCCCTACAAATGTAGTGCTCTGTGAAAGGGAAAATAGGGCGCAATATGGGGCTCGGATCATCGATATGCGAGAGTTCCCACCTGCCTGTGAAATGACGCTATTGCCACGTTTGGAGTGACACACACACACACACACAGACACACACAATGGGAAAGCACACACACGTGCACACAGGTACATGCTCAGTGTGCCGTTGAACTCTGTATGCAGAGGTGAGCGTATGTAGAACGGCAGAACACTCTATTATCCAATTAAGACACACGCCGGTTGGTGAGATTGTCATTGCTTTGTGTCGCCACTGTGTGCCTGTGTTTATCCTGTGTTTATCCTGTGTATATCCTGTGTTTGTCCTGTGTTTGTCCTGTGTTTGTCCTGTGTTTGTCCTGTGTTTGTCCTGTGTTTGTCCTGTGTTTGTCCTGTGTATGTCCTGTGTATGTCCTGCGTATGTCCTGCGTATGTCCTGCGTATGTCCTGCGTATGTCCTGCGTATGTCCTGCGTATGTCCTGCGTATGTCCTGCGTATGTCCTGCGTATATCCTGCGTATATCCTGCGTATATCCTGCGTATATCCTGCGTATATCCTGCGTATATCCTGCGTATATCCTGCGTATATCCTGCGTATATCCTGCGTATATCCTGCGTATATCCTGCGTATATCCTGCGTATATCCTGTAAGACATCACAATGGATACAGGTGTGATTGTGAGCCAGTGAGTCAGCGACCAAGTGGCCATTTTGGGTCACGGACTGGTTGAATCAATTAAACCCAGTGTGTTGATCCGCCATTACGGACCGATCATTATTAGCTAACACTCCTCTTTGGTGGTCACATAACGCATTAGCCAAGTGTGTTAGAAATGGCAGAACAAAGCCTAATGACTAGATGGGTTTGACTTGAGTGGTTCAGAGTTACTTCCGGAAAACGGTTGGTGTTTTGATATTTCACGACAGCTAAGATGTTTGACCAGCGTGCGATAAGAGTAAATTAAACGGGGGGAAAAAACTAATTCAGTTATTAAACACTAGAAAATTACAGTGCTGTGGTCTGGAGTATGGAAATGAACAGGACAATATTCGTCCTATAGCCGTCTAGATATTGTCATACGAGTCATGTATATTTAATAAACAATTCTGGTTCGGTCAGTAATATCTCCACTGATTCCTCTAGCATTCTAATTTCATTGTGTGCACCTTCAAATTCCTATAGGAGAGTCTTAGGTGACAGAATAAACAGTCTGCCGCCAAGCAAATGCATTTTTCTGTATATACATATTGTATGTTCCCCTCAAACCACATTCCCTCCTGTTGTCTCTCATCGTTTCGTTTTGTCTCTCCGCTCCTCATTTGAATATCGATAATTTGAAAGCCTTTAATAGACACCGAATACAGCCAGTCCATTAGACCTCAGACAAACACGGCCGCGCCGTTGAGCGAAGGTGCGAGCAAATGCCCTTGGAGGGGTCAGGGGAAAAGAACACGTTTATTTTGTTCTGGAACAGTTTGCGATCATAAATTCGTCATAAGCAGAATACTTCAGAGAACGGTCCGTCTTCATAAATATATACGACAGAGGACATCAATTTCATTTAATTCACAATTTGTGTCAGCACAGCAGATGCCAATGCCTGACTTGATAGGCTTGTTTAATATGCAATTGAGACGCCGTAATGTGCGACGCAGAGAGCAGAAATTCACAGATTAAACTCTCCGCACCGCTGGCATTCCATTCTAGCGGCTTCCTGCCCGATGTGCCGGTCGCCGCAGAACAAAGTAATATTCCCTCGCTAAACAGAACCTCGTTTATGCACGAGCGTCCCGTTCGAACGTCACACGTTTATTTGGGAGGCGTAATGGAACTTTAATCAGCGCTGATTGCTGTGGTGGAAAAGAGTTTGTGTCGCTTAATTTCAAAACAGAATCTCTTTAGCGGTGGAGAATAACAGATATGGTTAGCTGGCTGAATCGTAGTCGTTGGATTTATAAAATCCGACTGAGCTGTCGGAGAACCGGGGTCATCTAGATAATGATGTGTTGTTTTTCAGTTGGATTTATTTCATGTTATCTAACCAGGTATGCCGGGTTCAGACCCAAATCTCATTCAAAATGGCGTCCAGACCAGAGGTCAAGTCAACATCCAAAGGGAGTGTTTCCTTGTTAAACATACGCATCTCAGCGCCCTGATAGAGCCTGGGTCAAAAGATTAGATGATCAGTGATGAACCCAAAATTAGCCTCCAAGAGCAATGCACTGTTGAACCCCGAGTCGATCTGATAAACAAGGAAGTGTCTTAGCGTTGAGCGGAGGAGGCAGGCGTCTCTCATACCATAGCATCTCCCGGTTCCCTGGCAGATATCCAAAGATGGGGGTGTAGCTCTGAAAGGTGGTGGGGCGGGCCAGTTTAGCGTGTGGGGCGGGCCAGTTTAGCGTGTGGGGCGGGCCAGTAGTAGCGTGTGGGGCGGGCCAGTTTAGCATGTGGGGCGGGCCAGTTTAGCGTGTGGGGCGGGCCAGTGTATTTGTGTGTGTGTTCGTGTGTGTGTGTGCTTGTGTGTGTGCATGTGTGTGTTCGTGAGTGTGTGCATGTGTGTGTGTTCGTGTGTGTTTGCATGTGAGTGTGCATGTGCGTGTGCATGTGTGTGTGCTTGTGTGTGTGTGTGTGCATGTGTGGGCATGCGAGCGTTTATCGTCACCTGTAGCTGCTGCCACTTGCACTTCATGTCTTCAAGCCGCCCGTCAAAGTCAGTGGGCAGCTGCACCCCGCCTCTCCTCAGGCACTCGGCCCAGCCCAGGAGGCGTGTCTTCTTAGGCAACCACATTGTCATCTCCACGCTGTTACCCTGGAGATAGACACACGGGTGAGACAAAGATAGGACACCGTCTCCCTACATGTTGGACTGATGCTCACGATCCACGGGTCGGACCACTAATAATAAGGACGGGGGGAACCATGTGAGTGACTCCGCCTCCTTACATCCACCCCTCGCTTATAGCTGGGGGTGAAATGGTTCATTCTGGGAAAAGACATGGGACAGAGGCATTTGGTATTTGACGACAAGGTGTGCAGCAAAGGTGCTCCTCCACCACAGGGTTGAACACAGTCTCCTCCACCACAGGGTTGAACACAGTCTCCTCCACTACAGGGTTGAACACAGTCTCCTCCACTACAGGGTTGAACACAGTCTCCTCCATCACAGGGTTAAACACGGTCTCCTCCATCACAGGGTTGAACACAGTCTCCTCCACTACAGGGTTAAACACAGTCTCCTCCACCACAGGGTTGAACACAGTCTCTATTTGTGTCTGCTTCTATTTGTGTCTGCTTCTATTTGCTTCTATTTGTGTCTGCTTCTATTTGTGTCAGCTTCTATTTGCTTATATTTGTGTCTGCTTCTATTTGCTTATATTTGTGTCTGCTTCTATTTGTGTCAGCTTCTATTTGCTTATATTTGTGTCTGCTTATATTTGTGTCTGCTTCTATTTGGGTCTGCTTCTATTTGCTTCTATTTGGGTCTGCTTCTATTTGGGTCTGCTTCTATTTGGGTCTGCTTCTATTTGGGTCTGCTTCTATTTCTCCACCAACGAGGGAACTTACATGTGATAAGAAGTGATATTGTGTCGATAAACTACAATATTTTAGGAAGTTAATACGTTGGGGAACACAAGTTGACGACTGTTGAAGACAAGCTTACTGTAACAGTATGAAAATGGATGCTGTCCAATTTCACATATTTCTGCTTAATTTTCTCCACCCTCCCATTTCATTTTCTGCATCAATAGCTACTTGATTCTAGTTTTTGGTTGTCATTTATCATTACAGCCCAACCACATTTAAATATTTAAATGTGCTGCTGTTTTTTCTCCGTCCAGGAACCATTCTTCATTGTCTTTCTTTTGATGGAGATGGCATCCCACTTCCTCTAAAGCCATCCATCCATTTCAGATATTTAATAGCACAGCTTGGAAAAGTAAATGTGCTATCTTCTAACAATCAGGAAATGATACAATATATTTGTTGACTGCAAATATTGATTTTAGGGGTCTCCTGTTGTTTAAAAGGTGTACATCATTGATTGAAAATCAACCAAAAAATGTACTGGAGAATGAAACAGATAAGTGATTAAAATGCATGAGATCCAAACTCTGAGATTAATGCTGAGACGCGTCTTTGATGAAATAAATTGAACGCGCCGATGAGTCACTGCCCCAGTCTCTGTTGAGTCAAATATCTGCATACCTTAAATAACTCAATAGATTTGGTAGAAGAGATGGGAACCTAAAGGCATATACTGTAGTACTGACCTTAGAACGCGTTTATGGGAACACAACTTTAGAGACCGCGTTCATGGAAACACAACATTAGAGACCGTGTTCATGTGAACAGAATATTAGAGACCTGTCAGGGTCTGCCATGCAGATCCCAAGGAGTAGACACAATCGCAGAGAAGCTTTTCCAACAAAGGGTTTTTATTCTCATCCAGGCAGGAACAGGCACAAGAAACGAGAACTTAAACAATGCCCCGACACCAAAAGACTGACAAGACCCACACTAAATACAGACACTAACGAACCAAACACAAACAGACATGAAACAGAAACCCCACGTACCTTAAACAATGACCCGACAAACACACAGGAAAACAGGGAAGACTAAATACCAAACGTAACGAGGACTAACCAGCAACAGGTGAGAAAAAGGGCGGGAAAATTAAGGTAATAGGGGAAATAAAAGTACCAGGATGAAACACAAGGAACACCCACAAGATGGAGACAAACAAGCACACCACAACACAGGAACACACGGGAACACCCGTGAACCATGACAGTACCCCCCCCTCAAGGCGCGGCTCCAGAAGCGCCAAAAAATAAACTAAAACCCCGACTACGAACTGCAGCGGGGAGGCGGCAGAGGAGGTGGGGAGGGATGGAGGCGAGAACCAAAAAAAAACCTGGAACAGGGACAGAGTCCAGGGAATAGTCCAGTTTCTCAGGGGGCAAGAGGACAGTGCCAGCAAGACACAGAGTCAGGAGGCCGGACCGGAGAGGGCGGAGCAGAGACCCGGCCGGGCGGATGCGGGTCAGGAGGCCGTAACGGCTGAGGCGGGCCAGAGGACAGGACGGGCGGATGCGGGTCAGGAGGCCGGACAGGCAAGGACAGCTCGGGCGACCGGACAGGCAAGGACGGCGGGTCAGGTGGTCTACCCGGCGGGAGCGGGTCAGGAGGTCTACCCGGCGGGAGCAGATCTGGAGGTCGACCCGGAGGATGCAGGTCAGAAGGCAGATCAGGAGGATGCAGGTCAGAAGGCAGATCAGGAGGGTGCAGGTCTGGAGGCCGGACAGGAGGGTGCAGGTCTGGAGGCCGGACAGGAGGGTGCAGGTCTGGAGGCCGGACAGGAGGGTGCAGGTCTGGAGGCGGTGCCGGAGGAGACGGGTCTGGAGGCGGTGCCGGAGGAGACGGGTCAGGAGGCGGTGCCGGAGGAGACGGGTCAGGAGGCGGTGCCGGAGGAGACGGGTCAGGAGGCGGTGCCGGAGGAGACGGGTCAGGAGGCGGTGCCGGAGGAGACGGGTCAGGAGGCGGTGCCGGAGGAGACGGGTCAGGAGGCGGTGCCGGAGGAGACGGGTCAGGAGGCGGTGCCGGAGGAGACGGGTCAGGAGGCGGTGCCGGAGGAGACGGGTCAGGTGGCGGTGCCGGAGGACACGGTTCAGGTGGCCGTGCCGGAGGACACGGTTCAGGTGGCCGTGCCGGAGGACACGGTTCAGGTGGCCGTGCCGGAGGACACGGTTCAGGTGGCCGTGCCGGAGGACACGGTTCAGGTGGCCGTGCCGGAGGACACGGTTCAGGTGGCCGTGCCGGAGGACACGGTTCAGGTGGCCGTGCCGGAGGACACGGTTCAGGTGGCCGTGCCGGAGGACACGGTTCAGGTGGCCGTGCCGGAGGACACGGTTCAGGTGGCCGTGCCGGAGGACACGGTTCAGGTGGCCGTGCCGGAGGACACGGTTCAGGTGGCCGTGCCGGAGGACACGGTTCAGGTGGCCGTGCCGGAGGACACGGTTCAGGTGGCCGTGCCGGAACTGGTTTTGGCCCGGCAACAGTCCTTGGCCCGGGAACTGTCCCGGCCAGGATGACGGCCTCGGGCATAGGACGGGGCTCGAGAACAGGACGGGGGACCGGACTGGGGTCAGGCAGGGGGACAGGACTGGAGTCAGGCAGGGGGACAGGACTGGAGTCAGGCAGGGGGACAGGACTGGAGTCAGGCAGGGGGACAGGACTGGAGTCAGGCAGGGGGACAGGACTGGAGTCAGGCAGGGAAACTGGGACTGGGACAGGCACAGGCTGGGAAACTGGGACAGGCTCGGGTTGGGAAACTGGGACAGGTTCAGGCAAGGGCACGGGGACAGGCTCAGGCAAGGGCACGGGGACAGGCTCAGGCAAGGGCACGGGGACAGGCTCAGGCAAGGACACGGGGACAGGCTCAGGCAAGGACACGGGGACAGGCTCAGGCAAGGACACGGGGACAGGCTCAGGCAAGGACACGGAATCGGGAACAGGCTCTGGCACGGAAACGGGGACAGGCTCAGGCAGTAGCTTCTTCCTTCCACCTCCGGTGTCTTCCAAAGGAGGAGGGTCATCATCAATGTCCTCCTCGTCTGAAAACTCAAGGTCCTCACCACTGTCCAGCAGTGAGACCTCCCCTGTCCTTTTCGCCGCTTGAGCCTGGTCAGCCATCTTGTGCTGCGGGGCGGCAGCCATCTTGAGCTGCGGGGCGGCAGCCATCTTGAGCTGCGGGGCGGCAGCCATCTTGAGCTGCGGGGCGGCAGCCATCTTGAGCTGCGGGGCGGCAGCCATCTTGAGCTGCGGGGCGGCAGCCATCTTGAGCTGCGGGGCGGCAGCCATCTTGTGCTGCGGGGCGGCAGCCATCTTGTGCTGCGGGGCGGCAGCCATCTTGTGCTGCGGGGCGGCAGCCATCTTGTGCTGCGGGGCGGCAGCCATCTTATGCTGCGGGGCGGCAGCCATCGTGAGCTGCGGGGCGGCAGCCATCTCGTGCTGCCGAGCAGCTCTCAGGGGTGGTGAGGTGGAGGGCAGAAACGAGGAAGGTGAGACAGGAATCAGCTGGAGGGTGAAAGGATCCCAGCGAAACCTCCCCTCCATGTACTCCTCCTCCTCGGACTCGTCCTCAGACTCGGAGTCCTCAGCACCATAGGGCTCCCAGCCGTACTCCCCCTCCAGATACTCCTCATCCTCGCTGCGGAGTGACTCTCTCCACTCACGCAATGCTGCGTAGTCCGCCGGTAACCAGATAGCTGGCGGAGTGGATGTTCGAGGAGGGAGGGGCGGTCCGCGCCGGATCACGCACCGGCGAAAACATTCAGGGAACTCTGGAGACTGTCCGTAAGTGGACGGACAGCTCTTCTTTCTCCGCTGTGTCATAGCGGGTCGGGTCATTCTGTCAGGGTCTGCCATGCAGATCCCAAGGAGTAGACACAATCGCAGAGAAGCTTTTCCAACAAAGGGTTTTTATTCTCATCCAGGCAGGAACAGGCACAAGAAACGAGAACTTAAACAATGCCCCGACACCAAAAGACTGACAAGACCCACACTAAATACAGACACTAACGAACCAAACACAAACAGACATGAAACAGAAACCCCACGTACCTTAAACAATGACCCGACAAACACACAGGAAAACAGGGAAGACTAAATACCAAACGTAACGAGGACTAACCAGCAACAGGTGAGAAAAAGGGCGGGAAAATTAAGGTAATAGGGGAAATAAAAGTACCAGGATGAAACACTAGGAACACCCACAAGATGGAGACAAACAAGCACACCACAACACAGGAACACACGGGAACACCCGTGAACCATGACAAGACCGTGTTCACATGAACACGGTCTCTAATATTCTGTTCACATGAACACGGTCTCTAATGTTGTGTTTCCATGAACACGGTCTCTAATATTCTGTTCACATGAACACGGTCTCTAATATTCTGTTCACATGACCGTGTTCATGTGAACAGAATATTAGAGACTGCGTTCATGTGAACACAACATTAGAGACCGCGTTCATGTGAACACAACATTAGAGACCGTGTTCACGTGAACACAACATTAGAGACTGCGTTCATGTGAACACAACATTAGAGACCGCGTTCATGTGAACACAACATTAGAGACCGCGTTCATGTGAACACAACTTTAGAGACCGCGTTCATGGAAACAACATTAGAGATCGTGTTCATGTGAACACAACATTAGAGACCGTGTTCATGTGAACACAACATTAGAGACCGTGTTCATGTGAACACAACATTAGAGACCGTGTTCATGTGAACACAACATTAGAGACCGCGTTCATGTGAACACAACATTAGAGACCGTGTTCATGTGAACACAACATTAGAGACCGTGTTCATGTGAACACAACATTAGAGACCGCGTTCATGTGAACACAACATTAGAGACCGTGTTCATGTGAACACAACATTAGAGACCGTGGTCATGTGAACAGAACATTAGAGACCGTGTTCATGTGAACACAACATTAGAGACCGTGTTCATGTGAACAGAATATTAGAGACCGTGTTCATGTGAACACAACATTAGAGACCGCGTTCACGTGAACACAACATTAGAGATCGTGTTCATGTGAACAGAACATTAGAGACCGTGGTCATGTGAACAGAACATTAGAGATCGTGGTCATGTGAACACAACATTAGAGAACGTTGTCATGTGAACACAACATTAGAGACCGCGTTCATGTGAACAGAACATTAGAGACCGTGTTCGTGTGAACACAACATTAGAGACCGTGTTCGTGTGAACACAACATTAGAGAACGTGTTCATGTGAACAGAACATTAGAGACCGTGGTCATGTGAACACAACATTAGAGACCGTGTTCGTGTGAACACAACATTAGAGAACGTTGTCATGTGAACACAACATTAGAGAATGTGTTCATGTGAACAGAACATTAGAGAACGTGGTCATGTGAACACAACATTAGAGACCGTGTTCGTGTGAACACAACATTAGAGAACGTTGTCATGTGAACACAACATTAGAGACCGTGTTCATGTGAACAGAACATTAGAGACTGTGGTCATGTGAACACAACATTAGAGACCGTGTTCGTGTGAACACAACATTAGAGACCGCGTTCATGTGAACACAACATTAGTTAGGTTGGTGTTAGGATGGAGTGACTAGTCAGTGAGGGGTGGAGCTAGAGAGGGTGGGGGCGGAGGGGGGCGGGGGCGTTGGGTTTAAAAAAAACCTGGGCGCTCTGAGAAGAAAGTCACATGAAATAGGAAAAATCAACAAGCAATCATAACATTAATTCATTCCACATATTAATGAGTGTGAAAGACTGGAAATGTCAGCAGAAACGCAGTCATACATGAAAACATTTAATGCATTTTTGTAGATTCATCTTATCCATTAAAGTTTGTTCAGAGTCTGTGACGTGTTGAGACAACAGAAGTGACTCTCCATGAAGTGAGTCGGATGCCTCTGTATTTAAATGAATTTATATACACAGTTATATAGTTATATAGTTGTATAGTAATATAGGTATATAGTTATAAAGTAATAGGTATATAGTTATATAGGTATATAGTTATATAGATATATTGTTATATATTTATATATAGTTAGTTATATATATATTAACACATTACTGCCAGACACTAAAAAATGCCAATATCGCTATCCAAATATATAACGTGCTTTTAACATATTTGAACATTGTTGTCTATAGCTACTTGCCATTGTAATTCTAATATAGACTGGCAAATATAAAAACCCACATAAATAGACTGTTAAAACAATAACACCTGTAAAACTAGGTTTAATGTGCATCAATTTTTTTAATCTGTAATCTAAGAATAATTGCATATGTTAACGGGTGAAACATCACCATACATCAACCATAAAAATGTGTTTAAAAAAAAGCTGCACAAATTCCGGCCGGACCACCGCTAACTCACAATACAGCGCGTTGTGGCGGTAGAGATTGACAAGAGAAAATTCTCTATGGGGACCGTGATCTCTTTCACCAACAGCCCTAAGAAAACAAAGCATGCAAATATGATAATTACTTCATCAATTTCGGGCGGTGGGTTTGAGGGGGGCGGGGCGGCAGGCGGGGGGGGCGAGGCGTTCGTTGATGTGGTGCCAAGCCAATATCCTCACTAACTACAATTTGCTGCTGACAGAGTCAAAGGACAGGCAGACGGGGTGCAGGAGGAGATGGGAGGAGGGGAGCAGAAAGAGAGAAGCCGTCCATTGATGAGAGAAAGCCAGAGAGAGAGAGAGAGAGAGAGAGAGAGAGAGAGAGCAGAATGCAGCTGACGTGAGAGAGAGGAGCTCTGTCTCCGCTGATAGATGGACCAGCTCCAGTGCTGAAAGAACAGGAAGAAATATTCAATGTGTCCTTAAAGAGGAAGAGGGAAACACCCACCCCTTGATTCGGATATAATTCTAGACTGTTAATGCGAAATGGAAGTGCTAAGTATTTGAGTGCGGTTGTTTTGTGTATGTGTTCGTGCGTGTGTTCGTGTGTGTTCGTGTGTTCGTGCGTGCGCGTAATGACAAACATCCCGGTAAGAAAAAAAACTAAGTCTGCCCAAATGGGTCTCGAACAAAAGGCCTTGAAACACTGTTAATTGTCACCATGGTGACCGGAAGAATAAGCCATTTTACAACTGGTATAGAAGACTGACATTGAGCTCAAAGTGAGTCAAGCGTTTTTATTTTTTCCTCCCTTAGTGTTTAAGAACAAGGTACCCAGTCACTTTGAGGTCAGCTACGAACCCTGGAGAATTTCCACCAGCTTTTCCAGACTTCATCTAGTGCGAATTTGTTCTGTTTTAAACAAAACACACACAAAGAAGCGAAAATGAAATCATTTTTAAAAGACGCAGACAAATTCGAAAAATAATGCTATTATTCAGGAAACTGAGGATTCAAAAAGAAAGTTGAGTCAAGAGCAGAGTAGGATTCTGGGAGATACGCCGATACAATATATATCAATATATCTAAAATATATATCAATATATCTAAAATATATATCAATATATCTAAAATATGTATCAATATATCTAAAATACAGACCAAGGAACCATGGGAATTCTGTTGCGATCATAACTGTGTATGATAGCGGTTACAAGGGCCGGACGGCACGACAAATGACAAAACTCCAGATATTGCTCCCTCTCCCAACACACCACACAGCCCCGGCTCCCCCTCCCCCACCCCTCCACCACCCTGTGTCCGAAGAGGATGCATTACACAGATTTCCAAAGTGCTAATGAGAAATTCAAGAGGATCAATAGACAAAGAAGTGCCCAGTCAGCCCCCAGATTGGTTTAAAAAAAGAAAATACAGAGAAAAGGAACAGCGGGGTGTTTTACACAAAATGATTTATTTCAGTTAAGACTTGCTGCTGAACACCGACACACATTTAAAATAGCTTATTAGAAATTCTATGATCGAGGTCAAGAGATTTGTATTCTGTGTTTTGAACAACGGCTCTCAGTCGGAGGCGTATTGTGGCCCCCGACCACACTGACATGGTGTATGGTCTCTGGTGAGTTCACTCTGCCTACCTGTGTCTCTCTCTCACACTCCCTCCCTCTCTCTCTCTCACACACTCCCTCCCTCTCTCTCTCTGTCCCCCCCGATCTTGTAGCAAGACTCAGGCTCCGTGGTGACCCTGAAGACAGCCCATGGCTAATGCCATTCAGTGGTGAACAAAGACGGTCTTCATCCCGGTTCTGGGTTCTAAGCTCAGCTGCAAGCAGTACAGAGGGTTCTGATAGAGAGATTTGTTTGGCTTCTTTTCCACTACGTTTTTGTTGTTGCTATAATTACTATTATTATGCATTGTTCTCCCACTCTTAACATGTCTGGTTTTTGCTCTTGCTCTTCCTCGTACCGCTCTTCCTCGTACCGCTCTTCCTCGTACCTCTCTTCCTCGTACCGCTCTTCCTCGTACCGCTCTTCCTCGTACCTCTCTTCCTCGTACCGCTCTTCCTCGTACCTCTCTTCCTCGTACCGCTCTTCCTCGTACCGCTCTTCCTCGTACCGCTCTTCCTCGTACCTCTCTTCCTCGTACCGCTCTTCCTCGTACCTCTCTTCCTCGTACCGCTCTTCCTCGTACCTCTCTTCCTCGTACCGCTCTTCCTCGTACCTCTCTTCCTCGTACCTCTCTTCCTCGTACCTCTCTTCCTCGTACCTCTCTTCCTCGTACCGCTCTTCCTCGTACCGCTCTTCCTCGTACCGCTCTTCCTCGTACCTCTCTTCCTCGTACCTCTCTTCCTCGTACCTCTCGTCCTCGTACCGCTCTTCCTCGTACCTCTCTTCCTCGTACCTCTCTTCCTCGTACCTCTCTTCCTCGTACCGCTCTTCTTTGTACCTCCCTTCTTTGTACAACTTCAAGAATTCAAACCGATGGGTGCCAAACAGCACAGAAAAACAGAAGTAATCAAGATTTTGACAAATGATATTGACAACTGATCAGATAATGGTTGTTAATGGATGGTGCATTAGTCTTTCAATGCTGTGCAGACAATCCTTTTTTAAATGGCCGTTCAGACTGCAGAACATTGTCAAATTGGACAAGGCTATATAGGACAATGAAAATCCAATGCTGCCATAAATTAAATGTTCTAATTCAAATTCAGGGCAACAACGCAATGCTACATAGTGTGAACAAATTTACCGTACCAAACAATTACCAAAACGTTTGTGTCAACAGTTACCTGGGAAAGGTTTTCTATTGTGTTATAAATGGAATGGAGTTTTCTTAAGCACAATGTTTCGAGTGAAACCAAATTAAATTCATACCAAAACTTTGAAGGAGCGATCATTTTCACACTCTGCATGGCCTGATAGATGAATGTTTACGCTCGCTTTAGTGATATTTGGAATATAATTCTAAAATGTATTGAAATTGTACCAAAAACGAATTACCAAATTCAATCAGTTACACTGGTTATCTAGCCGCACTTAAATTTGACAAGAAAAAACGTAGTTATTTAATCAGGGGTAGAGAATTAGCGACGTTTGCAAACGTAACACTGTGCTCCTCTGTATTTGTACATCGATTAAAATGGATGTGATATTCTAGAAAGAATCCTCAACACCTGATCTGTTTCCACAATGTGCAAGTGAAATGCCCGCTGTAAATGTGTGGAGCTTATTGTCACACGCAGGGGCTTCAGCAGAACCTGGACCTGCTACAATTGGACTGTCTAAACTTATGTGGGTGGTGCAGTTTCCAGAGAGGATCCAGATGTGGCGCGTTTGGCACTCGAAACTGAACACACTACTATTGGTTTGAGAGAGGAGACGAGAAAGGGGAGAGAAAGAGGTGAGAAAGAGGTGAGAAAGAGGAGAGAAAGAGGAGAGGAAAAAGAGAAGAAGAGAGGCAAAAGACAAAGAGGAGAGACACGAGAGAGAGAAAGAAAAGGTAGATGAGAGAAAGGAAGAGAGGAGAGAGGAGAGAGCGCTCCTCAAACTGAAACCTGGTTAGTATTTATCTTCACCAGAAAAACACGGAAACAATTTAATCAGTCCTCACTGTTGAAAGGGAGAAAAGCCCCAAATCATGCATAGCTATGGAGCTTTGGCTTTGACTGGGCCTCAGTGTCAGGGCCAATATGGAGAGTTTGGCTGGATGGTAGACATCACTAAGCAGTGTCCATCCTACAGGAAATTAAACGTGCCAGAATACTACACAAGGAGGACTGTTAAACTGCCACCTGTTCACTAAAACACACATGAATACACAAAGACAATACAATAATACGTTTGACACGTGAATTAATGTTGAACTTGTTCAGATCAGTATAAATGTGTTACCTCTGACGGAGACGGGGAAAAATTAAGATCTGCGCAGTTGCTTAAAATTGGCAGAACTGGCCGAGCAAATTACATTTGAGGCTTTTGAAAAGGGTTTTTTCGTCTAGCTTATTCCATTTGCATTAACTGGCAAATCATATTACATAGTCCATGCATTGTTAATTGGCCCTATATTGCATTATCCATGATACAAATTAAATGACAAATATTAAAATGAATTGCAAATCCACTAATACAAGATCATAAAACAATCTTTTCTAAGTATTTCTCATTAATAATTGAATTCTAATTATATCACCAGTAGTCCGCGCAGCGATGGAGCAGACATTTTATATCGAGGCGGAAGGTTTTCCTCCACTTCCTCCTACCCAGCTATCATCCCTGTCCTGGGGGGGTTCATTGTGACTGAAGGGAGGGAATAATTAATTTAGACCAAATGTATGGATGGATGCAAGAGAGAGGAAAGAAACAGACACACTGGTCCTCACTAAGGTCTCTGTACCTCACTAAGGGCCTCTGTACCTAACTAAGGTCTCTGTACCTCACTAAGGTCTCTGTACCTCACTAAGGTCTCTGTACCTCACTAAGGGCCTCTGTACCTCACTAAGGTCTCTGTACCTCACTAAGGTCTCTGTACCTCACTAAGGTCTCTGTACCTCACTAAGGGCCTCTGTACCTCACTAAGGTCTCTGTACCTCACTAAGGTCTCTGTACCTCACTAAGGCCTCTGTACCTCACTAAGGTCTCTGTACCTCACTAAGGTCTCTGTACCTCACTAAGGGCCTCTGTACCTCACTAAGGTCTCTGTACCTCACTAAGGTCTCTGTACCTCACTAAGGCCTCTGTACCTCACTAAGGTCTCTGTACCTCACTAAGGGCCTCTGTACCTCACTAAGGTCTCTGTACCTCACTAAGGTCTCTGTACCTCACTAAGGGCCTCTGTACCTCACTAAGGTCTCTGTACCTCACTAAGGTCTCTGTACCTCACTAAGGTCTCTGTACCTCACTAAGGTCTCTGTACCTCACTAAGGCCTCTGTACCTGACTAAGGCCTCTGTACCTCACTAAGGTCTCTGTACCTCACTAAGGTCTCTGTACGGAGATCGAGACAGCGAGAGATGGAGAGAACAAGAGACAGAAAAACAGATGGGAAAAGGGTTGAGTTGAACCGAATGAAAAGAAGCAGTTGGCTGCAATCTTTTAATGCAGATGACCTCTGACAGAGCGGCCGCAGGAATTTGCGTGGGGCCTGTGCAAAGAGGAACAATGCAACCTAAACGGTAGACAATCTTTATTCTAATGAAGTGTGTGTCAAGGTCAATGTATATCTGTGATGATGAATGGGGCTCCACTAGGGATTGGGACTCAGGCATTAGGCAGGTTTCACATTAATTGTGGAGGGAAATCCAGAGTGAATTCCCTTTTACAAGAGGAAACGCCTGGCTTTGGCGGGGAAACGTGGGGAGGTGTGGAGAGGTTTGGGGGTGTGGAGAGGTGTGGGCTGGGGGGAGACGAGGAGGGACTGTGCGGAGAAAACCGCGCTGTGATGTCGCCGAGAAAAGATGAGACTATCTGCGGACGAAGAAACTGGAATTGTGGGTAGACGTAGTTGACGGGATGCGCGGCGAGGGTCACGTTTGATGAGGTACCGAATCAGGTCCGGCAGACGTATACGGGCCGGTTCTTCTAGGAAGCTGTACATATTGGCTACGTCGAGACGATCCGATAACACCATCTTGCCACGCGCCCCCGACACAAAGAGGACCTTGAGCTCGCACGGAACATTTCGGATCAAAATCACTTTCACTTTATGACGAGTGACAGAACAAACGCGTTCCGAATGCATGACACGATGTCCCGCAGGACCAACGGAAATCCTGATTAATAGAAAAGTGTTAAAATAAAAGAGAGAATACGTCTTCGCAACACGGGCACTTGACCCTGGTGGTGTTATAGTCAATATTTCTCCTCGGTCTAAGCGGGTGTCTTTGAAGACACGCTGGAAGTGTTTCTCCACATTTGCTCAAACAGCAGGTGAGACAGGGGGCGTCCCTGAGGGTTTCCTACAACATTGCAGAGTTGCCTCCGAGCTGGGAGAACTACTTCACAGAAACGCACCTCCAAAGTGAAACTCTCTTACCCACAGCCCCAATCCAACCGGAGTAAGACTCCTTCCCAGCTCTAATGCTTTTATGTGGGAGCTTAAAGTGACTTAACATTTCAATGTGGTTTTAAACATGTCAAAACCAATCAGATTTCTTTGTGGGGTTTTTTCACCACAGTCCTGGCATATGTCTTTGTTCACAAAAAAACCCCATGAACATTTAGAAAATGTAGATATGAGGAAGTCTCAACATGATGCAACAATTACACTGGAAATTAGGATCGCCTCATAACTTTGTGTAATTTATGTGTTCTGAGGCATGGAAATGTAATCTGTCATTAATTAAGGAATGTTTTCTTTTTTGTTCTCCGGTATGGTTATTTATCTGTGTGTGAGTATGTGTGTATGTGTGTGTGTTTGTATGTCTGACTTTCAGGTTGACTGAAGCTTACTGTCAATGGAAATGAAGTGAGTTCCCTTTAGAGTGATTTACTTTTGACCAAAGACATTTTTTGCCCGGTAGAGATGCTCTGTAAACAGGAGGAGACTGTCTGGTCCTACATCTTATAGAGATGCTCTGTAAACAGGAGGAGACTGTCTGGTCCTACATCTTATAGAGATGCTCTGTAAACAGGAGGAGACTGTCTGGTCCTACATCTTATAGAGATGCTCTGTAAACAGGAGGAGACTGTCTGGTCCTACATCCTATAATTGATTCTGTTGTACCTCACTACCTCTCCTTAGATGTGACCAGGATCATAGGGGTCTAGTCTGGAGCAGAGCACCTTAAAGGGACTATAGAAGCTGCAGAAGACAGGAAATATGTTGGGTGTTAGACAGGATGGCTGGCTACAGACTTAGATGCCTCGCCTGGCCGTTTGGTCCAGTGTCTTGGAGTGTGGCCAACAAAATGAAAGGCGAAAGAGACAAGCATGTTGTTTCCCTTAGACATTCAGTAGAGCTCACAGTTCCCTTCACAAGGGGCCAAGATTACATCACTACATCAAAATGCTATTCAAATCAGCCTTCAGCCTAAAAGCAATCTTAAATCAAGCCGGCCATCACTATAATGCCCACCAATAAGCTGGTACCACACGGCCATGATGCCCTCTCACTGTCCCTCTGACCATAGCAGACGTCCACGCTGTGGAAGCGTTTGCTAACTAGAGCACCGAGCCCTACCCCCACCAACGCTTCCGCGCTGTATGAGTAAACTTTGCAAAGTTCCCACAGTGCTTCCTCACGAGGAAATTCTAACGCGGCTCCATCGCCTAGCTACAAGGAAATGCTTTTTTTCAATGGACTAAAAGAGAGAGACAGAGAAGGAGAGACACACACAAAGAGAGAGAGAGAGAGAGAGAGAGAGAGAGAGAAGGGTGGGTTAAGTAATGTGAGGATAGAAAAAAAGAGAAGAGGTAGAGAGAGATTCCTCAAAAGACAGTGAGAAAGAGAGAGAGAGAGAGAGGGAGTGGGATCGAGAGAGAGCGGCTGGAAATAAGCTGCAACTACGTATCAAAGACATGACCTGCAAAGAAACATCAGGTTTAGGAATTATTCCTGGCTATCACATAGAGTGGATGTACACTAGACCTTTGACTGTCTGGCCCGCGCTCTAGCCAGCGCCGTGCTAGCCAGTGGAAGAGCCACAAGCTTCAGTCCTCCTCCACGCCTACGTGCGGCTGTCTTCCCCAATTCCTGTTAAAGGCTCCGCCCAACCTGCCGATCGGCCAACCACTGCTCTCGGTTTATGGGCGTGAGACTCGACGGACTTTAAAACAAAAACCCGTCACTAATACGTGAATATACAAATGGAGGGTTTCTGTATCAATTTCCGACCAAATTGAGGCACATTTTTCAGTGGGCTACACGCATGTCAGGCAGCTGTTATCCCAGGATTGAATATGTTTAAAGCAAGCAAACATTAAGGGCTATCTTGAGTTATAGGCAAATGCATATTGTATCCTAAAATGACTGCGGCGTAGAGGGGGGGCCTGTTGTGATGTTGTCTGACATGAATTCATGTAAATGATCCGTTCTGAGGAGGTTGGTTCTTTCCTGTGTTCCCTCTCTCTCTCTCTCTCTCTCTCTCTCTCTCTCTCTCTCTCTCTTCTGGGAGTAGAAATTACTGGGGCCGTATTAAACCACAGTGTTATTGATGAAAAAGGAAAGACCGGGTCGTGCTTTATTAATTAATCTCCTGACTAATTCCCAGGCCTGAATTTAGCCCAACTAGACAGACTTGTAAATGATGTGCTTTGCTCATGTCAACAACGATATTTGTATTTCTGAATTATGCATATGGCGTAATGGGACTCCGTCAGAAGTGCTGACTGCAAAATATTCAGGAGAAACACAAAATTCACAATCTCAAGGGCTCCAATTCCCTATTTTCCTGCCTAGATTTTTATGAACTGCCAACAAAGCCTATATTTGATTTGGATAAGGTTATCTGTCAAATGGGTTTGGCCCGCTACTCTACCGAATGTCATGTAATTGCATAGATTCTATAATTCTGTGCGTGGTTCTATATGGATTCTTTAGGTCATGTGTGTTTGAGGATGTGTTCGGCTTGGTTAACAAACCACTAGGCTAGGAGCATGTCCCCTTCCCCCCACAGTCTGTAATGTAGTGACTGGCTGCCGGACGGGTGAAAGTGTGCCACCTGGTGGCCGTCCCAGAGAACTGTCTGAAAAGGGGCTCCTCCATCAACCACAAGCCGGTTACAACAGTAGACTCTAACAAAATAAATGCCCGGGGCTGGATTCACTTCCCTGTCCTGTTTTGTGACCACACAAGACTATCGTCCTTATTAAAAACCACACCTGCTCTCTCAGAGTAAATCTCATGGAGAGTTCAATCTTACAGTGCATCTCTATGAAGTAGTGTGCAAAATAACAGTTGTACATTCCGGGCCAATATATCCCTATTTCTTTAGGGAAGTTCAATCTGTTCTGCTGCGCTGAGCACTTTCCTTGGTAATCCAACAATATGTATCACTGTTCCTTTGATTATTCTTAGGTAATCACTTTCTTATCTTAACATAACACATTTCCATACTTCTAAAACAGCCAGCTTAAGAATGAACATCAGCTTTTGGTCCCTCTTGTACCCAATGTATTCTCATCCAGTCTCATCCAGATGTATTCTCTTACACTCGTCCAGTCTCATCCAGATGTATTCTCTATACTCGTCCAGTCTCATCCAGATGTATTCTCTATACTCGTCAGGTCTCATCCAGATGTATTCTCTTACTCTCGTCAGGTCTCATCCAGATGTATTCTCTATACTCGTCCAGTCTCATCCAGATGTATTCTCTATACTCGTCCAGTCTCATCCAGATGTATTCTCTATACTCGTCCAGTCTCATCCAGATGTATTCTGTATACTCGTCCAGTCTCATCCAGATGTATTCTCTATTCTCGTCCAGTCGTGTCAGAAAGACATTTCTATTTTTTGTCCATTAAAATAGCATCAAAATGAATAGGGTTTTCTGAAGATCACTTAGCCTTTTGAAAAAATTCACTTGGATAAGGTACACAACTACACATTGTGCTATTTGAACACACGCACATAGTGCTAATGTACATGTGTACGTATTCCATTGAAAATCTGCCGCTTTCAGCTACAATGGTAGTTTACAACATTGTCATTGTCTACAGTGTATTTATGATTAATTTCATGTAACCCTAAACCTTTGAATGGTCCTGTATTTTCTCCAGATACATTCTGCACTCTTGAACAGTCTCATTCATATGGATTCTCAATACTTATCCAGATTTGCATGGCAGAATAAAGAGATGGATCCACCTTGGCCTCTTTGACCACCATCCACTCCCCTCCCTCACATCCAAACACACGGACACGGACACACACACACACACACACACACAAACACACACACACGGACACACACACACACACACACACACACCGCCTAAATCTACCCGTTCATCTGTTGTTATGGCAACATGGAACTTATTTCCAGTGAATCAAACAGTGTTGCAGATCGATAATGAGAGTCCCAGTGCTCTTGTCACTCCACATATTAAATTACATGTCAAGGCTTTACCTGCTCCACTCCAGGGCGGGCCCTGGCCCTCTACAGCAGCCAGACACCATCACGTCTCTCTGTTCGAGCTCTCTCACACACACACACACACACACACACACACACACACACACTCCCCAGTTCTGCTCAGCTTAATTGCCAGCCGGAAACTACAGAGTGAACGATGCTCGCTGAATCCCGCCCCATCTCTCATTGGCGCCGATGCCACAGAGCAGCCTGTCCTACAGGAGGAACTCACACCTGATAGAAGGCGGAGGCTCCACTCACAGCCAGGCTGCCACTCCACCACGGTACAAACCCACCCATAGGTCCCAGATCAGATTGCCGTTAACACGCCGGCCCCACCCGTCCTATTTGCAGTGAATTAGACGCCTCGTGTTAAGTAGATTATTGGCTGTTTTTGGTTGCAAATGAGATGCAGGAATTCGTGGCGACCGCGCGTTGTGCGCTCCATAGGTTCCGGCCTACCTGTGTGGCGTCGGGCTGATTGGTTTTGGAGGCGCCGTTAATGAGCAGGTGTCTGAAATGGAAAAGGCCTTGCGTTGCTATGCAGCTCGCCGCCTGTCTCCGCTCCAGCCCCGCGTGTCTCTATGGCGACCAAGCGCCATGGGCCATTTGAAATTAGAATCTAGCGGTGGGGGGAGCCCCAGATAACCATAGTAATTAGCTGGACTCCAATGGAACCAGCCACAGGGCCCGCTGGCCAGGGAGAGAGAGAGCGAGAGAGGGAGCGAGAGAGGGAGTGAAAGAGAGAGAGAGAGGGAGTGAAAGAGAGAGAGAGGGAGGAAAGAGAGAGAGAGAGAGAGAGAGAGAGAGAGAGGGAGTGAAAGAGAGAGAGAGGGAGTGAAAGAGAGAGAGAGGGGGAGTGAAAGAGAGAGAGAGAGAGAGAGAGAGAGAGAGAGGGAGTGAAAGAGAGAGAGAGGGAGTGAAAGAGAGAGAGAGGGGGAGTGAAAGAGAGAGAGAGAGAGAGAGAGAGAGAGAGAGAGAGGGAGTGAAAGAGAGAGAGGGGCGAGGTGTCTGGAAGTTGCTAGCTAGTGGTCTCACGTTTTTACATACAGCCAGAGCTGCTCTACTTAAGTTAACTAATAGTAATTAGTCTTTAGTCCCCAGTAAAAGAGAAAGAGATTAGGCGAGAGAGGCTGAGACCCTTAAGAGATTGGGAAAGAAAGAGCGGTTGTGAGAAAGTAAGGGTGTGAGATGTGTGAGCGGGCTGGGTGGTACGAGTTTGGTGGTGGGCTGGCTGACTGGCTGGCTGACTGATGGCTGACTGATTAGCTGACTGACTGATTAGCTTGCTGATGGCTGACTGATTACCTGGCTGACTGATTACCTGTCTGTCTGACTGACTAGCTGACTGACATGCTGTCTGACTGACTAGCTAGCTGTAGGCTGACTGATTACCTGCCTGACTGATTGCCTGGCTGACTGACTAGCTGACTGACTAGCTGACTGACCGACTAGCTAGCTGATGGCTGACTGATTACCTGCCTGACTGATTACCTGGCTGACTGTTTAGCTGGCTGACTGACAAGCTAACTTGCTGACTTGCTGGCCTACTGTTAGGGGACAAGCTCTTTCTTTAATGTGTGTTTAGAGAGGAAAACAGCTCCTTTATGTCCCATCCATTACAGACCGTCCCTTAACTCAGGCCATTGAGTAAATTAGAGAAACAAATAGGCTTTTCTATTTGACCTTGACAATCGGTAAAGACAGATTAGACTAGTGCGTCTTGGTGCTGTGAGGTTTCACCACTGATGGAAGGCATATAGATGCCCAGAACCACACTACTGAATGCTGTCATTTTGCTCACAGCGTTCAGAGCAGGAGGTCTTCGTCAGGCTAGCTCCGCCCTAGAGAAAGACACCCTCAGGCGCATGTACATACAGTGGATATGAAAAGTCTACACCCCCGTTAAAATGCCGGGTTTGTGAAAAAATGAGACAAAGAAAATTACGTCATGACTTTTTTCCACATTTAATGTGACCTATAAGGTGAACAACTCAATTGAAAAACAAACTGAAACATTTGAAATATAAAATATATTGTCAGGTTTTTATTTTTCCCACTCAAAGATTTCAGTCAGTATTTCAATTGAACTGTTCCCGTTATAGATCACACTAAAGGTGAAAAAAGTTCTGACATGATTTATCGTTGTCTACTTTTGGGGGGTGTGTAGACTTGTTACATCCATTGTACATTTGTATTTTATTTAACCTTTATTTAACCAGGTTAAATTTTCAACGAGACCTGGGGAGAAGCTGGGAATTGAACCCGACACATCATATGTACATGTACTCTACCACTGAGCTACCAACTCCCTCTCATCTAGAGCTGGAGCATATATACGATTATTTCATCCTGGTACTGTATGTGCTATAAAGTAACGCGTTCACATGACCTTGACGTTCACAACAACTGAATAAGAACCTTTGCAAGCAGCACGTCATTTTCCACTTTAGGCTTTATATTACTGAGAACTATTTCATGGTCCCCCCTGGGAATCCAACCCAGAACCCGGGTGCCCTACTTTGACTGATCTCTCTACTGTCACTTTTCCTCTGCTTCTTAGCCTCCATTCATCCTGTCGCTCCTGGTTTCCCTCTACCGCTCAGCTCCGCCCACTCTCTCGGTCCAACAACCAATCAGGGCCGTCGTTGGTGTTCGGCGTATACATTAGAGTCATGATTACAGGAGGTGGCATAGGATGAAATCAAAGACACGATAGTGCAAGAATGCTTCCTTTCAAAGTAAAACGGTGATCTGAAATGTTTTGACAGATCCGCTGATGAGGCAATCGCGTTAGCCTTCCGCCACTGATGCTGGTCGGTGTGTGTTTCCGCTTGTCAAAATGACTTAAGGCTAGGAGAGAAAGGCCCGTGCTCAGATCCCAGATCAGATCCCCGCTCTGAATAGGGGCAGCTGGCCATAGTTTGATCTCTGGTTCTCCATCTTGGAACTACAAGGCTAGCTGCGCGTTACATCTCACCCCGGCGGTATGACTCCTATTTTCAGAGCCCGTTCACATCATGAGCAGCCATCTGGCACAAGCCAACAAATTATAGGTACGCACCCAACAACACACACACACACACACACATAGCGGAGGTGCATTAAAGATATATGGTGACACACACACACACATATATACCAGAGACAGCACACACACACACACACCCAACAACACACACACACACATAGCAGAGGTGTATTAAAGATATATGGGGACACACACACACACACACATATATACCAGAGACAGCACACACACACACACACCAGAGACATCACACACCTACACACACAAAACACACACACACACACACACCAGAGACATCACACACCTACACACACACACACACACACACACACACACACACACACACACACACACACACACACACTCCCATCTCAACACTGGCTCCCTGTGTCCACGTGTTACAATACTAACAGTCCCTTCTTTGCTTTCCAATGTGCATTGTTGCAAGCCGTCCCTCCCAGAAGAGATATAAAACTTGTAAAGACGTTGTTTCAAACTATTTTGTAATTATTATTATTATTATTTTTTTTTACATTTGCAAGTGACACTCTTGTTGCCCTGGAGACGGGCTGAATCGCAATGTTCTAGAAAAAACCCTGTGGCTTTTAATTGCGGTCAACCCATTCATACTGAAAGAGGTGGCGTGGATGAGGACACTTCAATGCTTAATTAGAAGATACAGACATCCAGACAGGCTACTCCATTGGCAGCCTTTAATTTAGGATACGCCAGGGAAAAAAGAGCCGCTATCATTAAAGAAAGAGAGTTTGACGATTACATCAAAAAGGCAAGGATGTATAAGCAAATAAGGAAAAAAGAGCAAGTTTTAATTTCTGGCAAATTCAAGAGGCATTTTTGAGGGAGACATCCTGTTCCCGGCACTCCCAGTGATGAAATGACCCTCTATAAAAGCCACACGTTACTTGAGTTAAAATACACACCACTACGCCACTACTTCTATTGGCATACCGTGTCAACAAATTAACTCTTCTCTTTCATTATTCCTTCCGTACGAATGATTGAAAATGACTAATGCAACCAGACGTGTAGGTGAGCCTGTGTGTGTGTGTGTGTGTGTGTGCGTGTGTGTGTGTGTGTTAGTGAGCCTGTGTGTGTGCGTGTGTGTGTGTGTGTGTGTGTGTGAGCCTGTGTGTGTGCGTGTGTGTGTGTGTGTGTGTGTGTGTGTGTGTGTGTGAGCTGTGTGTGTGTGTGTGTGTGTGTGAGAGCCTGTGTGTGTGTGTGTGTGTGAGTGTGTGTTAGTGAGCCTGTGTGTGTGTGTGAGCCTGTGTGTGTGTGTGTGTGTGTGTGAGCCTGTGTGTGTGTGTGTGTATGTGTGTGTGTGAGAGAGCCTGTGTGTGTGTGAGAGAGCCTGTGTGTGTGTGTGTGTGTGTGTGTGTGTGTGTGTGTGTGTGTGTGTGTGTGTGTGTGTGAGCCTGTGTGTGTGTGTGTGTGTGAGCCTGTGTGAGAGTGTGTGTGTTCGTGAGCCTGTGTGTGTGTGTGTGTGTGAGCCTGTGTGTGAGTGAGTGTGTGTGTGTGTGTGTGTGTGTGTGTGTGTGTGTGTGTGTGTGTGTGTGTGTGTGTGTGACAGTGAGTGACTGGAAAGGAAGAGGCTCATGCAGCTGAATCTCCACATTAAACGCCACCTGCTCCGCTAGCTACATAAAACACAGCAATGTGTCAAAACACACACACACTCACCCTCACACACACACACACAGACGCACACTCACATGCACACGCACACTCACACGCACATTGTCTCTGTGATTCCACCAAGCCGAACTAGTAACATGTATGTAGACAGGAATTATGTAGACGAACACACACACACACACTCACGCACACAATGAGACACACACAATGAGACACACACGCTCCTAGATCTTATTTCTCAAACTAACTGTAGCGCAGTTAGCCATATTCACATTTTCATTGTGATATTACAGGACTGCAGGTACAGTTTCTACTGGTTCGGTCTTGTAGGTTCATGTAGACGATGGCTGTAAATTTGTTTCACCACAGAGCCAAGGGGCTTCCGCCACATCACGTAGAGACGAATGTAAAGATGTGACAGGGACCTGGCTAATCTGAATCGCACCGCAGAACAGTTTCCTAGATACCAACACCGAGGAGATGGTCGAGAAAGTATATGCTTCACAATAGAGCTACCACAGAGTAAAACACAGAAATGTTATCGACGTAAGTTTATTTAGTTTATTCACAATTTATTCACAAATACCATTACCAACAAATTCTATAATAATAATTACTGTAGATAATCGATACCACAATATAGATAACTCTTCCAATTACATTAGGAATATCCACGTTGTATGGAGAGTGTCCTGTGACCGACACAAGGGAACAAAGACGTTGGAGCGAGAGAGAAAGAGGACGCAATGTCATGAATGTATCAATATTTCACAGACAACTTGGCAAATAAAAAGTCCTTATTCAAAGTTATTTGATATTCATGAATGCATCTCCCCCATGAATATTCATGATCAGATGAATATTCGAGTTGATCTCCTATGGATGAATTAGGTTGCTCTTTCGGCTAATCAATAATTCGGAGGTGATTGTCATTGACGGATAACATCAACAAGGTCTGAACAAAAGGGCAAGGAAATAAAGTTACACTTGAACAACTGGAGCTGAATAATCAGCGAATATCACAGTTCGGTCAGCAGGGGACCTGGCAGAAATCAACAAAACGCTTTGGCTGGATCTAACCGCGAAATAAAGATCAAATGCTTTCAAATGTAATAGACAAAGTGTTCAATTCTAGTGTGAAGTGTCAGGAGTTGGTCATATTTAAGGGAGAAATAGAGTCCTCAAGGGTGGTCAGCCTAGTTAGCATCAATGATTGAGAGGTGGGGGAGTATTTGGGGAGATGTGGGTCTTTGATCAGTGCCGGGAAAATGAAGATAAATGTATTCTGAATGTCAGAAATATCCACTGAGAGGTTACCAACACTTCAGAGCTTCGGAGTGGATGGGGATTTACCAAGAGCCAATACAGATACACCAAGCCAACACCATCACAGATCTTCATGTCAAATCTGCCACCGACGGATATTCATGTACGAGCTACGAGAGAAAAGATTTGTTCGTCTTTTGCGATGGCAGAAAGCACACGGTTCAGTTTATAAAGTGAAAAACTAACGATGGCATCGATAGATATGAAATGTAGTAGAAGGAACCATTGCCACGTGAAATGTTTCTGTTGAATTTCATGCAGAACTGTATATAATATATCATTGTACGCTAGGCATTGTGTTCCAGAAGCATCCTAGCACTTACATGTAATGACAGTATAAAAGCCAGGGGAATGGGTGTGATATTTCCTTCTTTATCACTTAAGATATGACTAATGGTCGGGTCAATATGCAAGATGAGAGAGAAGATTAGTTTTGACCTTGACTCTGACCTTCTGCAGTTTGGAAATGAAAATATGAGCCGGGGGAGGGGGGAGGGGCGCGTTCATGTCAATATGTTGTTTCCAGTTCTGAAAGCAGTTATTAATTTGATTTCTTTATGATTCACAATCTGCTCTTTTGAAATATGCCATATGCTCAAAGCAAGTCAAGGATGACTAGTGTCAGAATCGGTACAATAAAAACACCCTAAATGAGCTGGATTTACAACAAGGGCCTCCAGCAGTCAGCCAACCAGTCAGTCAGCCCTCTCCCTCACCCATGATAAAATCCCTTAGCCTTGACAAACAACAACCTGCCAGCCAGTCAGCCAACCAGCCAGCCAGTCAGCCTGTAAGCCGACAGCAGAGGACCAACACAAACATAAGCTTACCTTTTTAAATCAATCTAGTGTTAGTCAGATAAAAACATAGTGCAGGTGTAGAATGGAAAAATTGATAAGAAACAGGGAGGGCACTACATATTTATTAGCGTTGGAAGGAATGTAATCAATATCCGGGCCCAAATCAGTCTGTTATAATCATGAACAAACATATTGACCTAACACAATGTGGCCAGTTTTATCTATCACTAATAAAAATTCATTGAGAGGAATCTTTATATCTTGCTATTTTCTATTGCTTCTTCCTATCTGTTAGGCTCTCTCTCCCTCTCTCCCTCTCTCCCTCTCTCCCTCTCTCCCTCTCTCCCTCCCTCCCTCCCTCCCTCCCTCCCTCCCTCCCTCCCTCTCTCCCTCCTCTCTCTCTCTCTCTCTCTCTCTCTCTCTCTCTCTCTCTCTCTCTCTCTCCCTCCCTCCCTCCCTCCCTCCCTCCCTCCCTCCCTCCCTCCCTCCCTCCCTCCCTCCCTCCCTCCCTCCCTCCCTCCCCTCTCTCTCTCTCTCTCTCTCTCTCTCTCTCTCTCTCTCTCCCTCCCTCCCTCCCTCCCTCCCTCCCTCCCTCCCTCCCTCCCTCCCTCCCTCTCTCTCTCTCTCTCTCTCTCTCTCTCTCTCTCTCTCTCCCTCTCTCTCTCTCTCTCTCTCTCTCTCTCCTCTCTCTCCTCTCTCTCTCTCTCTCTCTCTCCCTCTCACTCCCCCTCTCTTGCTCTCCCTCTCTACAAACAGTTGGTTAAGGTAGGTCAGTAAGAATAGGCCAGAAACATTCAGTAACAATCAGTAACAGTCAGTCGGTAACAGTCAGTAACCGTCGGTCGGTAACAGTCAGTAACAGTCAGTCGGTAACGGTGAGTAACAGTCAGTAACAGTCGGTCGGTAACAGCCAGTAACAGTCAGTCGGTAACGGTGAGTAACAGTCAGCCGGTAACAGTAAGTAACAGTCAGTAACAGTCAGTCGGTAACGGTCAGTAACAGTCGGTTAGTAACAGTCAATAACAGTCGGTCAGGAACAGTCAGTAACAGTCGGCCAGGAACAGTCAGTAACAGTCGGTCAGTAACAGTCGGTAAGAGTCGGTCGATAACAGTCAGTAACAGTCGGTCAGGAACAGTCAGTAACAGTCGGTCAGTAACAGTCAGTAAGAGTCGGTCGATAACAGTCAGTAACAGTCGGTCAGTAACAGTCAGTAAGAGTCGGTCGATAACAGTCAGTAACAGTCAGTATGTAACAGCCACTCACTTTGAAGAGATGCTTCTGCTGCTCCTCTGACATCATCAGTTCGTGGCTGTCGGTCACCACTGACTCCATGTCGATTAGCCAATCCCAGAGCTCCTGGAAGTCAGACTCGAACTCCTGCAGACTAGAGACAGACAGGAAGGGGAAAGGAGAGCGAGGAGGAGGGATGAAATGGGGACGATAAAGAGGGAGAATGAGAGGTTGGAGAGGACTCTCACGTGACATCTCCCACAGAACACAATAACTGACACAACTCACCCCACACGCCAAACAAACAAAACCTGCCGCCTTCACAGCTTAGTGGCAGGTCGAAAAGATCCATTGAAACGCAAGGTACTTTAAAAACGGGATATTTGACAAGTGGCGGCAATTACTGCTGGCCCCTTAGTAGATGAGTGCTGGGTTCAGGCGCAGTGAACAGGGTTCGTTTCATATCTGATCTCTGACTCAGCTGGTGAGTGACACATACAGCGTCTCTACAGCACGAAAACATCTTAATTAAACATGACATCTCTTCCTCCTCCTACCCCCCCCCGTCCGTTGTACCCCTGTCCCCCATTTCCCCTCCACAGCTCCTAACATGAAATAACATCAAATATTTATGAAAGGAACCAGGGCAATTGCTCATACATACACATTTCTGTCAGGGCCTCGGCTAGGTTTTTTAAGATCGCCGGGTGGCTACATGTTTATAAACATTAGCGGTTCAAATTGTTTCGGGATTGGCCCGTGCTGCTCTGGACACTTTGACAGTTTTGTCAGGCGGGGAAATGTTGCTCCCTCCCCCTGGTCGCAAAACTCACAAAGCAATCGGCTGAGTCGTCCCCGAAGAAAGAAGCGACTATGAATGAGATTACATAAATAACGATCAAACTGGAGGGACATACCGGGACGACACGCCGTCTTCGTTTCAATTTACAGCGGGAACAAAGTTAACAGAAGCGCGATTGAGTTGGGGCTAAGTACAATATGGTCTAGGTAATTTCGGCGAGCACAGTCGAGCGGTATGCATTTGCATTTTCAAGCAGACATTGATGAAACAAAATGACGTTGGGGGAAAATAGGAATATTTTAGTCCTTGTTATACAGAAGACATTGCTTATAACAAAACAGGAGAGACAGAATACCGTAACGCATGAAGAAAAGTGAAGCTGGTGAGCGAAGCCACCCCCAAGGCATACACATCAGCGCTCATTAAACCAACGCTGCATTGCGCCTTTTGTTTAACAGGTAAATGTTTTACGATATTCCTCCGACGACATTTCTTTATTTATTCTTTCCCCCGCCAAACGAAACGCTTGTAAAACACGATCTCTGCGGGCATCTGAACACGCAAACAAATATGGGAATAAAATCAAGTCTCTCGCAGCAGGATTCGTTTGACGGAGCCGCATTACGGCGCTTTGAACTGTCAGAGCGTTTCTCCGTCAGTTGCCCCGGTTGTGTACAAAACACTCACTGTGCTTCCCTGCGTGGTGTCCTCAACTAAACCGAACCTCAAACCTCCCCTGTTTCAGAAGTCCTCCTCCCTGATCATTTGCTCGCCGTGAGGAGAGTGGACGTGCGCTAAGTGTTAGCGCGTTAACCGCCTGCACTGAGCTGTCGAAGTGGGGTGCGGCCCGTTCTGGCTGACAGGAACGCCGGATTCCCAAATGGATGCATTTCCCTCGTCTATTCTTCTGGAATCCATTTAACATCAATCTCCACCAGTCAGAGGGTTGCTGGCTGGCTGATAGGAGAGCGATGCTACTGTACCTAATTCATCACAAGGCACCATCAGCGGAGCTGCCGTGTCACTCTGAGCTACGGGATGGAAAGGTTGGATGGCTTAGTGACACTCCTCACATCTCATTTCAAGTGACACTTTAATAGGAAGGCCTATTTAATTTATGGTGTTAATCCCACCTTCTACTAATGAGAGAACGTCACATGCAACCTGGCTGCCTGTATGGTTCTGTTACACCTGGAATGACTACCTAGAACCTATATAGGTAGTAGTAATATAGTAGTAATGTTGGTGGTGGTGTTAGAACTGATGTTTAAATTGGTTATAGAGGTAACCCTGGCTATAGAGGTAACCCTGGCTATAGAGGTAACCCAGGCTATAGAGGTAACCCAGGCTATAGAGGTAACCCAGGCTATAGAGGTAACCCTGGCTATAGAGGTAACCCAGGCTATAGAGGTAACCCAGGCTATAGAGGTAACCCAGCCTATAGAGGTAACCCAGGCTATAGAGGTAACCCTGGCTATACAGGTAACCCAGGCTATAGAGGTAACCCAGCCTATAGAGGTAACCCAGGCTATAGAGGTAACCCAGGCTATAGAGGTAACCCAGGCTATAGAGGTAACCTGGCTATAGAGGTAACCCTGGCTATAGAGATAACCCTGGTTATAGAGGTAACCCAGGCTATAGAGGTAACCCTGGCTATAGAGGTAACCCAGGCTATAGAGGTAACCCAGGCTATAGAGGTAACCCAGGCTATAGAGGTAACCCAGCCTATAGAGGTAACCCAGGCTATAGAGGTAACCCAGGCTATAGAGGTAACCCAGGCTATAGAGGTAACCCAGGCTATAGAGGTAACCCTGGCTATAGAGGTAACCCAGGCTATAGAGGTAACCCTGGCTATAGAGGTAACCCAGGCTATAGAGGTAACCCTGGCTAAAGAGGTAACCCAGCCTATAGAGGTAACCCAGGCTATAGAGGTAACCCTGGCTATAGAGGTAACCCAGGCTATAGAGGTAACCCAGGCTATAGAGGTAACCCAGGCTATAGAGGTAACCCAGCCTATAGAGGTAACCCAGGCTATAGAGGTAACCCAGGCTATAGAGGTAACCCAGGCTATAGAGGTAACCCTGGCTATAGAGGTAACCCTGGCTATAGAGATAACCCTGGTTATAGAGGTAACCCTGGCTATAGAGGTAACCCTGGCTATAGAGGTAACCCTGGCTATAGAGATAACCCTGGTTATAGAGGTAACCCTGGCTATAGAGGTAACCCTGGCTATAGAGGTAACCCAGGCTATAGAGGTAACCCAGGCTATAGAGGTAACCCAGGCTATAGAGGTAACCCAGGCTATAGAGGTAACCCAGGCTATAGAGGTAACCCAGGCTATAGAGGTAACCCAGGCTATAGAGGTAACCCAGGCTACAGAGGTAACCCAGGCTATAGAGGTAACCCTGGCTATAGAGGTAACCCAGGCTATAGAGGTAACCCAGGCTATAGAGGTAACCCTGGCTATAGAGGTAACCCAGGCTATAGAGGTAACCCAGGCTATAGAGGTAACCCAGGCTATAGAGGTAACCCAGGCTATAGAGGTAACCCAGGCTATAGAGGTAACCCATAAAAATTCATTATGGTCTCCGCAAAATAAATCATTAGACGGACAGGATTAAAAGGATTAAAATGCGGCTTGATTCAAGCCAAGGGAGGAGAGCCGACCAGAGAGCCGTCTAGAGCTGGAGTTCCTGAGGCAGACACAGGGCCTTCGTCTGCTGCAGCACGAGCGTCTGGGGAGCAGAGACCCAGCCAGGTAGCCTCTCTACCAGTCGTGGCACACTGGAATGGCTGGAGTTTGATAAATTGAAGGCTATCTTTCTGCAGACACACTGTGTTTGATAGCTAGTGCTCCAATATCTCTTCCCACCAGACACCCCTGTTACCCACAGCCACATGGACCAGTGAAGGCCCTGCGTCGACCCCAGTTGCGGTTGAATAATCGTTCAACACTGACTAATGAACGCGGGATCTTTTTGATTTGGACGTTATACCGATGACATAACACAGAATCGCCGCTGATCTAAGGTCCAGTGGCACCTGTATGGGATTGTGTGTAGTATTGTAGTAGCACAGCCATCACTCAATAACAGCACTGTGACCCATCTCCTGTTTATCGTCAACACAACAAACACGATTCTGCTATTCCGACTCTTTTCTTAGTGAGCGGAACACTACTTTTCTAACTCCTGTGCGTTGGCGATAACCCAATGGGACTAAAAACCCTCAAAGTAAGCCATGAAACGACCAGCGGAACCGTACCAGCGGAACCGTACCAGCGGAACCATAACAGCGGAACCATAACAAAGAGCAGAGGGAGAATTCTCTCTTAGACGCCCGATTACCACAATAAGAACGGCAGGCCGGGATGATTAAAGTGTGTGTGACATCTCATTCCACTGTGAATAAACAGAATGCTTGAAGTAACAAACTCCTCTTGTAGGAAAAAGAGAGAGAGTTTCTGTTTTGTCTTTCAAGGAGATTCTGCACTGGCACCGAGGTTAGTGGTCACAGTGGGCATAGATGTCATAGTGGTTAGTGGTCACAGTGGTCATAGTGGTTAGTGGTCACAGTGGTCATAGTGGTCACAGTGGTCACAGTTGTCTTAGTGGTCATAGCGGTCACAGTGGCCATAATAGTCACAGTGGTCATAGGGGTCACAGTGGTCACAGTGGTCTTAGTGGTCATAGCGGTCACAGTGGTCATAGTGGTCACAGTGGTCATAGTGGTCATAGTGGTCACAGTGGTCATAGGGGTCACAGTGGTCACAGTGGTCTTAGTGGTCATAGCGGTCACAGTAGTCATAGTGGTCATAGATGTCACAGTGGTCACAGTCGTCATAGTGGTTACAGTGGTCATAGTGGTCGCAGTGGTCATAGATGTCACAGTGGTCACAGTGGTTAGTGGTCACAGTGGTCATAGGGGTCACAGTGGTCACAGTGGTCATAGTGGTCATAGCGGTCACAGTGGTCATAATAGTCACAGTGGTCACAGTGGTCATAGTGGTCACAGATGTCACAGTGGTCATAGTGGTCGCAGTGGTCATAGATGTCACAGTGGTCATAGTGGTCACAGTGGTCACAGTTGTCTTAGTGGTCATAGTGGTCACAGATGTCACAGTGGTCATAGTGGTCGCAGTGGTCATAGATGTCACAGTGATCACAGTGGTCCTAGAGGTAATTGTGGTCACAGTGGTCATAGAGGTCATTGTGGTCCTAGAGGTCACAGTGGTCCTAGAGGTCATTGTGGTCATTGTGATCATATAGGTCACAGTGGTCACAGTGGTTAGTGCAGTGGTTAGTGGTCACAGTGGTCATTGTGATCATATAGGTCATTGTGGTCACCGTGTGGTCATTGTGCTAGAGCCCTGCTGTAAACCCATTACCCAGTGGTTGGAGGTGGTGCTGATCGGCCGCGTGTCTTACCCGTGGTTCCTGGACATCCGTGCATACTCTCTCCCGGTTCTGGTGCCAGCGCAGTACTGTTGGCTGTCCAGCTTGAGGCTCAGCTGGTCCAAGGCGTCCCTCTGGGCTTCCCGGTGGCTCTGTTGCAACTCCACCTGATAACACAAGACATCAAAGGACACGCCGGGCTCATGTTCATTAGTCCGTAAACAGAGATAAATTGAGTGAAACACAAGGCGACCACCTGGACACCGTTGATAAGGAACACGTTGCGGCCTTCCGTTTCGGAACATCTGAAAGCCTTCTTTTTTTTGCAACGGCGTAACCGACTGAACGACACCCGGGCAACGGGAAACTAGAAAGACGTTTTGGCGAACGAAGGTAGTTCTGCAAATCGTCAGATATCACGTCAATTACACGTATAATTCTGAACACAACGTTCGTTATTAGCGGCATCCTAACGCCTGATGTCACGAATATCGCACGGGCGACGGGAGATTTGAGGGTACGTCTCGAATAAGACGTCCGATGTGCATTAAAGATGGCGGACAAGCTCGAGAGCCCAGCAGATTGGCCACTAGACAGCCAATAGAAGTGCTGTAGGAATATCAAATCTCCTCGGATTCTGACCATCGGACAATCAACGGCCGCGCTTGTTATTTCATCCAAAATGGACGCAGGCGAGGCCAATGTTGTGCCAATGAGTGACTCCCCCCCCCCCGCCGCCCGCACGGCTTGGGTTTTCTCATTCCTCCTTAACACTGTATAAACTGTCTTTGTTCGCGGGCCGTCAAAACCGTTTTGTCAGTTTCGCAGATGCCTCCACAAAGGTCAAACAATTCCAAGAATGCAAACGGCTCCGCAATCAAAAGCGCATTAGATAATAAACAAGTAAATCAACTGAAAGATGCATTGGGTTGTCTTGTTCCGTTCATTTGTGTGTGTGTGTGTGTGTCTGGTATGAAACCCTCTGATCCAGCGCCGCCACTCTGTTCATATGGGATGAAGGAATTGGACCTAACTCGGAGCTTCAGGAGAATTAGCGAGCGCAACTGTGGCGGCGAGTTCTCCTTCCTCCCCCCTCCAAGGAATTTGCTTTCATTTGCCGTCATTTCTGACTCGCTCAACGCGCTCACGGACGCCGTGTCAGGATCCTAATTACCCAATCCCATTGGAGCTGCTTACACAGGCAATAATGACTGATGCAGACTATAGACAGAAGCAATTTAGCAGCAGCCACCTTGAGTTGGAGGACAGGACAGACCAGGACAGGACAGGAGAGAACAGGACAGAACAGGAGAGAACGGGACAGAACAGGACAGAACAGGAGAGAACAGGACAGAACAGGAGAGAACGGGACAGACGAGGACAGAACAGGAGAGAACGGGACAGAACAGGACAGAACAGGAGAGAACGGGACAGAACAGGACAGAACAGGAGAGAACGGGACAGACCAGGACAGGACAGGAGAGAACAGGACAGAAGAGGAGAGAACGGGACAGAACAGGACAGACTGACTGACCGACTGACCGACCAAGCATCATTCCTGATATTGTGGCGAGACAGGAGATGCCAAATTGAAGACCTGGAATAAGTTTTCTTTAGGAACTATACTTAGGTTTTGTTTCCTCTCAGACTAGCTGGAATGCGTAGTTCCGTTGTCAAGGACAAGTCAACTGTGGCACAAGTCGCAGAAAATGTGAATGATAGTCGAAAGACCCGCTGCTAATATCTTGGTGCCAGATACCCAAGGACACCTTTTGGTTGTCTTGTAGAGTCCATGCCTCGGCAGGTCGGTGCTGTTTTGTAATATTCGGTCTCAATGTTTTGGCTCATGAATGTTTACCTAAACTGCTTCTACACGCCCTCAATAGACAGTTGTAATCAGAGCTCCACACGACACATGCCGAAGACCACGTTGATTCTAACGTAAGTGTACGAGCAAACAAATCATATCAGTCTTAAAATGAAGAGGACTCCTTTGTTATTAGTTCCCTACACACAAAAAACTGTTCACGGTTCACAGGAAGAAAAGCACAAATAAACCACGCACTCACAGTTATTTACATCTACCTTTTGATAGGACATATTTGCGGTGGAAAAAAAGAGAATAATTCTTATTGCAGTGATTTGCCAAGAGAGATCTCTACGGAGTATATAACCCTGTGAACTGCGGTCAGCACTGGTTGGTTTTGATTTTCTACCAACCCCCCCTGTCTGTTTAAACTTCTGCTTATTCAGATTTGCAAACGGGGGAATTCGGGGCCGTGCATCCTGTATTCTTATTTCAAACAGAATCATTCAAATCTTCACTGCTCGCTCGCTCTGTCAAAACACTACTCTCTAGCCTGCTAATGTGGAAAGGAATCGATATAAATGTGGATCATTTGATGAATACTTAGGTCTGACGGGGGGGCGGAGAGGGCAGACTCAGATATGAGGATCTGCTGAATCAAGTCATTTTAGGTTGTTTTTTTTCTCGTTCAGGGCCAAATTGCTGCACAGGGCCTCAGAAACCTGTAGCTCCTTCTGGAACTGGAGATCTCCCCTGCTGGTGTGACTGTCAATCAAACGTGCCTCCAAGTAGACATGCCTCTATCATCACCTGTTCCATTTGCCTTCAGACTTCACACGCCATTTCGAACACAGGCACTTCTATTGGCTCTCGTAGATCAGACTGGAAGATTCTACAATGACATCGATAGAGGGTCCGGGCTGCTGTACGGGAACGCAGTTCCCAGCGTCGACTCTCTTCAAAAGGAGCCAATCTGGACGTGACGCTGACGGGTTGTCAGGGGCGAGACGGCACCGCAAATTGTCTACGGGGGGGTTGGTCTAAAGTCTCGCCAGCGTGTTTTCATACTAGCTACTACATACACACTCGTTCATACACACTCGTGCACACACACTCGTGCACACACCCTCGTGCATTCATGCTCATGCTGTCCAATTTTGTTTAAAGAGTACGGCACACAATGAAGAGAGGTGTTTTGTTCGGCCACTATTTTGACATATTAACGTCTACATGAAGGCTATTCCATTAGTCAAATGAGTTCATACTTCACTTGAGTTTGCATGCAGGACAAACATGTATTTATACCATATATAATATATAACCTTCCCTTTGTCTTATCTCTGCAACGACAAACAAAAAAAGGTCATTGGTCAAACCCCTTTGAAGCCCAATAAAAAAACTAATAGCATACAAATGCCATCTGTTAATATAATGCAAAAAAGAGATCTTAGATATTGAAGGCAGAGCTGAAAGGAAGACTCGCAGACTGCCCACGGGCTATACGAAAGCCCAGATGTTGCGTGTAAAAAACACAACAACAACTTAATTTGAATCCCAATAATCCAAACGGAATATCGCTGCAACAGCCTTCCCTTTGTTATTCTTCTGAGACCAAAAAGACAGAAAGTCCAAGAGGAAGAAAAATAAAAAGCAAAGGGGAATTTTGTGGCTTCAATGCAAACAGGATACTGGCCTCATTTGAACCAGCTGGGGAACAATAGAAACTTAACGAGGGAAGATATTGGCCTCTGGTGAACACTAGTCGGCATGGAATCGGTTCAGCTCAAGGTCTGAGGAAGCCTCTTTAAACTGTATATTTAGGCAACATGACATAACGCTGGTTTCTGGGTTTGGTTATATCTTTATCGTCCTCTCTGAATGCAAGAGGCATCGCGGTAAGATTGAAAACTGTGTGAAGTCCTCACCCACCAGCCCACCCCCCGCGGTTTGTGTTCCAAACACCGCGAACACACATCGGCACGTTTGGAATGCCTCCCATCAGGTTTGTTTATTGTGCTTCGCTGTGGCTCGAACGGAAAGTCGTGGACGGACGGAGGACCCAGCCACACACAGAAAACAAATTAAGCGAGGAGTTGCGCGAGGTAGGAACCCGCGGAGGTGTGAACGGCTGAGGGTTGAATTTTACACATCTAATAGACGGGACGCGAATAGCGAAGCTAAACCTTCAAAATAAACCTCAGCCCTTATAAAGTCTAGTCAACCATCTTGAAAAACTGATCGCCGCTAGTAGAGTGATACTGTGGAATGACTGTATCCATTTTGTTCTCAACAAATATAATTTAATTCCCTTTCATACAAGTCTCCATTTAAAACGTGCTGTAAAAAGTGTCATTTTCAGGAGAGCGGTTCTCCGAGGAACCGTTGGAATAGACGAAATTCATTTGAAAACTATTACTCTGAAATCACTGGCCATAAAGTCCGTATTTAATACGTAGTGTGGTCTCCCAGTATGAATCATGGGACTTTACTGCCAAAAATCTAAGTCTAAGGTTGGCACCTTTCATTCATTCTCACGTATATGGGATTGTCACTGCTTTATAGTAGCCGTATACTGCTACCGCTACCGTTTCGAGAACATCTACACATAGCAGTGAGTACACAGAAGGCACTTAATTTCAATGACTGCTATGATTGATTGTCCGTGTTGTTTCCGGCAGCCGGTCACCGGTAATCCCCACTTCTTGTTTGGCACAACGGTATAACAGATAGGGTATATATAACAGATCGTGTCCTCCTAGCGCCAGGAAGAACGGCAAACAGGACGGTGAGGTAAAATGTGCGAGTTGTGTCACGAATGGTGTGGGGGCGTGGCTACACAGACCTTTCGGTGATTCACTTCCTTGTTTATGTTTTGTCACTCAGCTGTTTCTGCTTGTAATCAATGGGATATAAGAGGGTCGCGAGCAGTGCACTCATTGCTTCGCATTGTTACATGTCACACGTTATTTTAGAGGTGAGTGTTTGTGTATTTTGAGTGCTATTGTGGTTTGTGGAATGTTTTGTATGTAAGTCGCGATATGCGCACTGTTTATTTCAGTTAAACCAGTTAGCCTTTTTTCCGCCGTTATCGGTTTGTTTTACGTTGGTGTATTAATAAACCTGTTCAAAACGGATACATTGGCTCTGCACATGGCTTCACGCACTACACCTTGGACGGACCGTGACAGAATGCGAAGCCCACAAAGAAGCCAGCGGAGCCAGCAGACGGTGAGTGGATTCCTCGGGGGGGCAAGCTATAGCGCCCCGAAGGATGAAGCTCACCGTCGCACCACGGAGCAGTGGGACTGGGGTAAGCCGGAGACGCCCGAAGAGGAGTATAGGCGCCTCCGTGCTTACTTCGGGTATGAGCCACCGATGCAGCTATCAGGGCCGATTACATCGGGTCCGCGGTCCCTCCCGGAGGAAGGCAAGAGGGCACCCCGAAGGCGTCCCAAGAAGGTTTTGGGGGAGCTAAGGAGGTGTTCCGGGAGGACCGCGGAGAGAGCACCCGGTCCTGGTGCTGCAGGAACGGCCCCCACTGCTCCGGGGCTGCAGACAGGGGGAGGGAAACCCCTGGAGCTACAGCCACTACCCCCGCCGTGGGAAGACCCTTTTCTGCCGCCGACGACAGGGACAGAAAAACCCCCGGAGGGGTTGGATGAACAGCCCTCAGCTGTTATTAGGACGTGGTGGAGGACATGGCTGGAGCTACAGCCACAAACCCCGCAGTGGGAAGACCCTTTTCGGCCACCGACGTCAGGGACAGAAAAACCCCCGGAGGGGTTGGATGATCAGCCCTCGGCTGTTATTAGGACGTGGTGGAGGACATGGCTGGATTTACAGGAGCCAGCGCCTGAGATGGTCGCCACCACGCTTGCGCCTGAGATGGTCGCCGTCACGCCAGCGTTCACGATGGTTCCTGCCGTCCCGCCAGCGCTCAAGATGGCTGTTGCCGGCACGCCAGCGCTCAAGATGGCTGCCGTCGTCCCGCCGGCGCTCAAGATGGCTGTTGCCGGCACGCCAGCGCTCAAGATGGCTGCCGTCGTCCCGCCGGCGCTCAAGATGGCTGTTGCCGTCACGCCAGCGCCCACGATGGCTCCCGCCGTCACGCCAGCGTCCAAGATGGCTACCGTCGTCCCGCCAGCGCCCAAGATGGCTGCCGCCGTCACGCCAGCGTCCACGATGGCTCCCGCCGTGCCGCCAGCGCTCAAGATGGCTGTTGCATCGCCGCCCACAATGGCTGCCGCATCGCCGCCCACACTGGCTGCCGCATCGCCGCCCACACTGGCTGCCGCATCGCCGCCCACAATGGCTGCCGCATCGCCGCCCACAATGGCTGCCGCATCGCCGCCCACAATGGCTGCCGCATCGCCGCCCACAATGGCTGCCGCATCGCCGCCCACACTGGCTGCCGCATCGCCGCCCACAATGGCTGCCGCATCGCCGCCCACAATGGCTGCCGCATCGCCGCCCACAACGGCTGCCGCATCGCCGCCCACAATGGCTGCCGCATCGCCGACCACGAAGGCCGCGCCACGACTACGCTCACGATGGCCGCCGCCACGACTACGCTCACGATGGCCGCCGCCACGACTACGCTCACGATGGCCGCCGCCACGACTACGCTCCCGATGGCCGCCGCCACGACTACGCTCCCGATGGCCGCCGCCACGACTACGCTCCCGATGGCCGCCGCCACGACTACGCTCACGATGGCCGCCGCCACGACTACGCTCACGATGGCCGCCGCCACGACTACGCTCACGATGGCCGCCGCCACGACTACGCTCACGATGGCCGCCGCCACGACTACGCTCACGATGGCCGCCGCCACGACTACGCTCACGATGGCCGCCGCCACGACTACGCTCACGATGGCCGCCGCCACGACTACGCTCACGATGGCCGCCGCCACGACTACGCTCACGATGGCCGCCGCCACGACTACGCTCACGATGGCCGCCGCCACGACACCGCCCACGATGGCCGCCGCCACGACTGCGCCCCCGATGGCCGCCGCCACGACGGCGCCCACGATGGCCTCCGCCACCACGTCGCCCACGACGGCGGACTCTGAGCCGCACAAGACGGCGGACTCTGGGCCGCACAAGACGGCGGACTCTGAGCCGCACAAGATGGCGGACTCTCAGCCGCACTAGATGGCGGTCTCTCTGCCGCACTAGATGGCGGCCTCGCAGCCACCGAGGCCTTTTCAGGGCTGGACCTGCGGTCCTGGACTGACCCTTTTGGGTTTGACTGCGGGTTCTCTCCCTGTTGCTCCCTTGTTTTGGTTTTGTGTTTCCGTTCGGCTATCTGGGGAGCTAGCCTTTTAGTGGGGGATACTGTCACGAATGGTGTGGGGGCGTGGCTACACAGACCTTTCGGTGATTCACTTCCTTGTTTATGTTTTGTCACTCAGCTGTTTCTGCTTGTAATCAATGGGATATAAGAGGGTCGCGAGCAGTGCACTCATTGCTTCGCATTGTTACATGTCACACGTTATTTTAGAGGTGAGTGTTTGTGTATTTTGAGTGCTATTGTGGTTTGTGGAATGTTTTGTATGTAAGTCGCGATATGCGCACTGTTTATTTCAGTTAAACCAGTTAGCCTTTTTTCCGCCGTTATCGGTTTGTTTTACGTTGGTGTATTAATAAACCTGTTCAAAACGGATACATTGGCTCTGCACATGGCTTCACGCACTACACCTTGGACGGACCGTGACAAGTTGGGCCGGATTATAAAGCAGCTTCCCCACATGACTCTGAGACCTTGAAGATAAAGTCCCTGCAGAATACCTCCGTTACCTTAGCCACATACGCTTCTGCACCTTTAAGAAATATCTTAGGGGAGTTTGAAAGGTTTAGCTGCTGCAACATTTATCAGGGCGTGAAATTAGCAATTGCTAGGAGATAAATTGCTGCTTCTTATTTAATGTTGTTGCTGAAAGGTGACATTTAATCGCTGATCCTGGGCTTCCAAGAAGTCTAACCAGCAGCATAGAGCAGAGAAAGACACACACACACGCGCGCACACACACACAAACTCTAACCAGCAGCATAAAAGCAGGGAAAGACAGACACATCAGTGAGAGAGGAGACACACACACGCACACACACACATACACTCATACACGCACACAAATACACATACTGTACCATAGATGAGTAAAGTGAGGGTTGTATTGATTTTATGTTCGTCATTTTCCATCTAATACTCAGTCAGAATACTAGTCACCATCTATTTACCACGGTCTGGTTTGTTGTAACTCTGTGCTAGTTGTCGCTGTTAAATTTTAGCGGTTAGACACGTGTCTCAGTCAATACGTTTGGAAGATTCTCCGGTTTCGTTGGTCCAACAGTTCCAGCTGGCGTGAGAATGCATCATAAGTTCTCATCTCAATATACGATTTGTCAATAAATAAATGCGGGCAAATGCACATAGATTAGACACGTGCTTTGTTTTGGGAATCTTAAACCTAATAATGGTAAATATAAATTCAGATGAAGCAGTACAAACAACAACCAGTTATTTAGTGCTTTGCACAACACTATAATACATGTGCAGAATTTTCTCCAACACACTTTTCTACAAACCCCCCCCCCCCGTAGTTCAATTCCATGGCATTTTTCAACATGGATCGGTGGAACCGCAACTCACAGACAACAGCTCAGATGAACATATTTCTTAAGCGGAGCCAAACGCTTCAGGCAGGTGTTACACTGAGAATCCATTAATATAAGTAATTAACATTAGCCACCGTTTTAATTAACATGCAAACTAATTAGAAAATAATTAAGTAACATTAAAAAAAATCTGATCTTAATTCTAAACCCGAGAAAAGCCGGCGTTGGAACTAGCTGCCTGACAACATTTCTAGCTTTGAGTCGTGGGCGCTTAAAGGAATGTTTTCGGGGTGTGTCGTTGGATGAAAGGACTGGAGGTTTTCTAAATGAATTGTGAAGAAAAATAAATACGTCAACAGGTGCAGGAAGATGCTTTGATCAAGTCTTGATACCATGGTTGGCGTCGTGTTCACGGTCGCTCTCCCTGAGACCCAGTGGCGGGCAGATTGGGCAGATTGCCCGTAACATCAGTACCCATGCGTTAACTGCTGTGAGCGCCAGCGTGTTCTGAACCACAATACCACCTGAATGACACTCTGCTGAGTGACTTCCTGTCCGTCGGTTCGTCTGTCAGCCAGTCTGTCTCCGACCAGTGCCTTGGCAGCAGATCGGACCTCATAATGTCTGAAGTCACGGTAAAGCGTGGTCCAGAAATCCCTACACACTTTACGGCACTCGACTAAAATCCAATCAGAAGCTGTATTGTATACTGCCCGTGAAATCCAATCAGAAGCTGTATTGTATACTGCCCATGAAATCCACCCAATGAATAGAAAGACAATGCTACTTCACTGGTTATTAGATGAAACTGCGCTAACGTCTCCAGGCTCCTCGGCACATCTCCGTCGGCACATCTCTCACCCGTGGCTGCCGCGGCGGATTGACAACAGCGGGAAAATAAGCGAAAGACGGCAGGAAAGCGCTGTGCTGCGACTGGTTTTAAATGCTCCTCTTGGCAATTACAGGGAAGAAATTGATTCCAGCAATAAGAAAAATAAAGCAATTCTAAAGATCGATGCATAATGCCGGAACGTAATGCATGGGGCCCAACTTACTATTTCATTAACAGTAGGACAAAACTCCAGAGCCATTTGCAATGACAAATGTCCGGGGCCATTATATGCACATTCCAGGTAAGTGCTTGGGGCCAAGTTAGATTCCATTCCACCGCTCTGCGGTATGGCTCTATTCATTATTTGTTGTATTTGTTCCAGATGGGGACGTCGGTTCTGTGTGCTGCCGGTTCTGTGTGCTGCCGGTTCTGTGCTGGTGGAGAGGCAGAGTTGTTCAATCTCACAGGACAACCTTTCGCCCCCCACCAACTTCCAGGAGAGTAAAAGATTTGATGCTACAGACCTATTGTAAGATGATCGTGAATCCAAATCTCTAAAATGCCTCTTCACAACGGACAACGAAGACAGCGTCACACAAATGGTCTATTTATTTGTGTTCCGTTCCCGATTAAGCTAATGGCGTAGCTTTGGCTAAATATGTCACGTTCAAACCTCGGTTCGAAGCTCGTCAGTTAAAAAGAATAAATCACTCTCTCCGCATTCGATGAAGTCAAAGGTAAAACACGACAGGTCTCGAAATAACATTTACTGTATGCCCCTGGTGTGCTCTGGGTAATCTCACAATAACAGACATACAGACAACAGGATCTGATAACCTTGATTTTTCATAAGACGTCTTATCAACAGTGCACGTGTGTGTGTGTGTGTGTGTGTGTGTGTGTGTGTGTGTGTGTGTGTGTGTGTGAGTTCCTGCCTGCTCGTGGGTCTCGGGCCTGTGTCTGATTTCTGAAGGGGGAAGAAGTGCTATAGCTACAGTATATTCTCGTTAAATCCCGAACCAAGAGCCAACCGGATGACCAGCGGTTAACCCGCTGGGGGAATCTCAACTTGCCAATTGACAGCGGCTAAATGTCCCTGACACCGTGCTGTTCGGCTCATTCCAACCAGTAAGCCACCTTCAAAGTTGCTGTCAGGTAAATGACCTTGTATTTCATTAACTGATAATTAAATGGATTTATTCCACTAACGGTTTTAATTAAAATGCTAGAAATATTGATTACCTCTATCATCTCCTCGCTCCCCAGATGGAAAAAGGTTTTAGAACTGTTTATTTAGAGAGGGGGGCGAGAATTAAATTAGATTGAATCTCTAAGAGACTCTAAATAAGGCTTCTCACTTTCCCCGCTGCCCCACGCAAAAAACACCCCACAACAGTTGAATTTTTTTGATGTCTGCCCCATTATTTTCCCAGCCATTTTCGCCTACCTTGATATTTAATTAAAATATCATTTTAGAGCATAATTAATTCGGCCGGTTAAATCCGTGAAGCCCGGAAAAAAACGTCTGTCCAAATTGAAAGCTGTCAACGCGGAGGCCCGAAAATATTCAGCGCCGGTGATTTGGGTCGTTCTAAAGGTGGAGTCAGCAGAACCGGGATGGGAAATGGAATGACTTCCATGAAGCTAGTGTTTGGTAGCTGGATCGAAACCGTGCTATTCTACTAATGCATACCGGCAGTTGTGCCACAGGAGTGTGTCACCAGACCGGGTCACGACAGCGTACTGATGGACAAACTAATTATGCATGAAATCAAATGTGATTCACAAGTAAATTCATACTAGCAACCCGGAGAGAAAGTCCAAATGGACTTGCACAGCAGGCTCCGCTGTGGCCGAGAGTTGGTAGAAAAACTTTGTGTGTGTGTTTATGCACAAGGAGTTTGGGTGTGTGTGTGTGTGTGTGTGTGTGTGTGTGTGTGTGTGTGTGTGTGTGTGTGTGTGTAGGTTTGTGGGGGGAGGGGGCGTTGAGATAGACAGAGGAAGTTTGCGTGGGACTGGGAAGTGTTTGTTATTTAGGCTGTTGTGGAGAAATCTAGATCATTGAAAATTCACTGAGAAAAGCAAATGAAATTAGCCGACCAATTGGAAGGCCTCACAGATCCATCATCACGCAGTCCCCGCGAACAAAGAGAATCAGATCAGTCAGACTCATTTATTTACCTCATGGGTGGTAGGGGGGAACAAGTTACACTTTGGAGGAAATTACAGCTAATTATGGGGCATTTTGTATAATTCGGCGATATTAAGTGTAATTTAACGGTGACTGTGTCGAAAAGAAAAGCACGGATGGGAGACTGCCTGATGTGGAGAATCACAGACGGCTCTCTGGGCTGTTTGGGAAAGCAGATTTGGGTAATAAATAGGGCTTCTATAGATTCAGAACAATGCCTGGGCAGAATAAAGCAGCGTAGCCCACACTTACCACCACAGAGATAACATTTAAACGGAGACATGAGGGAGGACCAGCCAGGCCCCTTAGAAACCACAACCCAAGCTAACTTCGACTCCAACAGAGCAACGTCTCTGCAGATGCACAACAACAAACACGCAGGCTATCACAGAGACACACAGGGCGCTTTCCAATCAAAAGTAATATGCAACATTAGCGTTAGCTTTGAACGACTGTATGAGCAATGAACGGAGCAGAAACACTGGACAGTAATTAGTCCACAGACACACACTGGTGCAGGGGGACTTTTAGCAAGAACGGGCAGTTTCTCAAAGCAGGAATCTGTCGGACCTGCTGTCCATCCGGGTGTAATAAATGTACCAGGCGGACTGGATTTGCGCTCTTGTTAATATTACATTGGTTCTATCTTGTCAATCAAGCTCGATAAATAGAGCAAAACAAACACCACGTTCGGATCTGAGGTAGAGGAGTCCCGGACGAAGCTCAAGTAGGGGCCAAATATTGGAACAGGCGCTTGTCCTGATTCTCCTCAGCTACCAGATGAAAGAATCCAAACACACACACCACCTCTCCGGACACAAAGCCCATTTATTCTGCAGCTCCTCCCAAAGTCGTCTCGACGCTTTCCTTTCCTTGTGCAGGTGCTCAAGGACACCATCCGGCTTTATTTTCAATATCAAACCCGGAACATAAATCACAAATAATCCAAAAGACAAGCCGTTCTATTTGCAGTGTTTTTAACATTCCAACTGTGTTGACGGTGACAATAATGCTTTTGCGCCCTCCGAGAAGGACTGAGGAAAACAGGGAAAACAGGGAAAACAGGAAATTCAGGGCCAAATCCTTAAATATGTGAACTAAGAGGAATCTGAGAATGTCGTGCAGAACTAAACCCCAAAACAATTGTCCTCACAATTGACCTACTCCTGTCTCCATGTTCCCTACTCCAGTCTCCATGTTCCCTACTCCTGTCTCCATGTTCCCTACTCCAGTCTCCATGTTCCCTACTCCTGTCTCCATGTTCCCTACTCCTGTCTCCATGTTCCCTACTCCAGTCTCCATGTTCCCTACTCCTGTCTCCATGTTCCCTACTCCTGTCTCCATGTTCCCTACTCCAGTCTCCATGTTCCCTACTCCAGTCTCCATGTTCCCTACTCCAGTCTCCATGTTCCCTACTCCAGTCTCCATGTTCCCTACTCCAGTCTCCATGTTCCCTACTCCAGTCTCCATGTTCCCTACTCCTGTCTCCATGTTCCCTACTCCAGTCTCCATGTTCCCTACTCCTGTCTCCATGTTCCCTACTCCTGTCTCCATGTTCCCTACTCCTGTCTCCATGTTCCCTACTCCAGTCTCCATGTTCCCTACTCCAGTCTCCATGTTCCCTACTCCTGTCTCCATGTTCCCTCCTCCAGTCTCCATGTTCCCTACTCCTGTCTCCATGTTCCCTACTCCTGTCTCCATGTTCCCTACTCCTGTCTCCATGTTCCCTACTCCAGTCTCCATGTTCCCTACTCCAGTCTCCATGTTCCCTACTCCAGTCTCCATGTTCCCTACTCCTGTCTCCATGTTCCCTACTCCAGTCTCCATGTTCCCTACTCCAGTCTCCATGTTCCCTACTCCTGTCTCCATGTTCCCTACTCCAGTCTCCATGTTCCCTACTCCTGTCTCCATGTTCCCTACTCCTGTCTCCATGTTCCCTACTCCAGTCTCCATGTTCCCTACTCCAGTCTCCATGTTCCCTACTCCAGTCTCCATGTTCCCTCCAGTCTCCAGTCTCCATGTTCCCTACTCCAGTCTCCATGTTCCCTACTCCAGTCTCCATGTTCCCTACTCCAGTCTCCATGTTCCCTACTCCAGTCTCCATGTTCCCTACTCCTGTCTCCATGTTCCCTACTCCTGTCTCCATGTTCCCTACTCCAGTCTCCATGTTCCCTACTCCAGTCTCCATGTTCCCTACTCCAGTCTCCATGTTCCCTACTCCTGTCTCCATGTTCCCTACTCCAGTCTCCATGTTCCCTACTCCTGTCTCCATGTTCCCTACTCCTGTCTCCATGTTCCCTACTCCTGTCTCCATGTTCCCTACTCCAGTCTCCATGTTCCCTACTCCAGTCTCCATGTTCCCTACTCCAGTCTCCATGTTCCCTACTCCTGTCTCCATGTTCCCTACTCCAGTCTCCATGTTCCCTACTCCAGTCTCCATGTTCCCTACTCCTGTCTCCATGTTCCCTACTCCAGTCTCCATGTTCCCTACTCCAGTCTCCATGTTCCCTACTCCTGTCTGCATTAAAGCAATTCAGGCACAAACAGCGAGCTGTGTAATCACCACGGTCAGGTTTGTGAGAATAATAACATTTTACTACTCGGAGCATCTGTCAAAGCTTGCTATAAAACCGAAAGAGAAATCATTATGGATCATCAAAGAGCTAAAACGTGGTGAAAGCGGAGAAACAAAAACCTCCATGTCTTCCTCTGTCTGTTTGACCGTCTGTCTGTCTGACTGTCTGTCTGTCTGTCTGTTTGACCGTCTGTCTGTCCAACTGTCTGCCTGCCTGTCGACTGTATTATAAAGAACATATAGAATATATGAATTCCAAACACAGAAGATGGGGCTCATTGGATGTCATTTCTCTTTCCTCAGAGGAATAAAATGTTACTTCATAAAGAAGTCCCTCTCTCTTTTCCTTCCAGCCTCGTCTGTGTGCGTTTCTCTTTCATGCATGGCAGCGTTATCTTACCTTCAGCGCTTTGGCCAGATTTCAGGGAGGAGAGAACCAGAGGGCAGACATTAGAATTTTATATCACTTCAAGGAGGAGGGCTGGGAGAAGTGGTGAGGGGGAGAACGTGGGGAGAAGATCCATCTGAAGCTCCTCTGACATTCATTGAGGACTCTGACAGAGGGAGGGAGTAATGGCTGAGGGAACATGTTTTTGTCATTCACCTGTGAGGCATGTTAAATCACCACAGTGGAAAGGTAATTCCATCGCCTATATGTCATAACACAGCCGACAGTTTTATGTTGACCATATTGGCCATAAGCACTTCTGATTAGAATAAAAAAACTGTGAGAACGTTCAGATGAGAGGGAAGTAACATCAGATAGGTAGATGCCGAAATACATACATACATACATACATACATACGTACATACACACATACATACTACATACATACATACATACATACATACCGTCACAAATACATACATACATACATACATACATACATACATACATACATACATACATACATACATACCGTCACAAATACATACATACATACATACATACCGTCACAAATACATACATACATACATACATACATACATACATACATACATACATACATACATACATACATACATACATACATACATACATACATACATACATACATACATACCGTCACAAATACATACATACATACCGTCACAAATACATACATACATACATACATACATACATACATACATACATACATACATACATACATACATACGTACATACGTACATACACACATACATACTACATACATACATACATACATACATACATACATACGTACATACGTACATACGTACATACATACATACATACATACATACATACATACATACATACATACACACATACACACATACACACATACATACATACATACATACATACATACATACATACATACATACACACACACACACACACACACATACATACATACATACATACATACATACATACATACATACATACTACATACATACATACATACATACATACATACATACATACATACATACATACATACATACATACATACATACATACATACAGGGTTGGGACGAGTGCATCAGCCATTGTTTCCTGGATGTGTTTGATTGAATGTCAGAGACACCTTTTGTCCCTAATGTCCCACGATGCACCACGACCTCATTATACGGCTCTGACAATCAGTCACTGGATTCGTCTTATTTTCCGGCCCACTTTATTTATTCCCGAATTCGCTTCATCATTTTCCCAATTGCTAATCCTGCCGTGCGGTGTGGTCCAGTGACTTTCTGCTGTGCATCAGTTACATTTCCCTATATTAATAAAACAGTATAGTATTTGATGCCTATCCTTCACACTGAAGCCTTGTTAAATATTCATTGACAATTATTCCGCGCTGACTGGAGGATAAGTACTCGGTCCGTAGAGACGTGGGACGGGCCAATGAGAGAGGGAGAAGAACAGAAAGAGCTACGCAGTTATTAACGCACACTTTTCTTCACTTGTTGCGTGCTACGCAACACTTTCTGAAATTTTTCACAATTTTTCGACCAGGGTCCTGTCGGTTCACGGCTGTTTGGGCCCCGGTTTTAGCCAAAGGCTCCGAGGTCCACAGCAACCGTCTCTCACGCCGCCCTTCCCAAGGTCCAATCACATGTTTAGTTTAACCATTTCATTTTTTATTAGAAAACATGAAATATTAAGCAGCTAGTTAATGACCAGACCTGCACTGTGAGACCTGTGTCCTTTGGCTTTTGGAATAGGATGTATTCTCTCTGTCTCGCAGTGTGTCGGCGCGTGTGTCTCTCTCTGAATCCCTGTCTCACTCTCTGTCTTCCCTAAGAATGGGATCTCTCTGTATGTCTCTTGATCTCCATCTCTCTCCATGTGCCTCTACCGCCCTCCCGTATACAAATCCCTGTCTGCGAATAATCTTGTCGCAGTCGGATTACAGTGTTCTGAGAAAAGGTGCATGTAAGAAGACACACAAGCAAAACTGTTATCCTAAATCACGCGCGACACATTGTATCGAGTAAACACTGTTAATATTGGAAATACCCCCCCCTCCCACCACCCTGTCTTTAAATCTAGATATCAATTCACACAGATGAATTAGACGACGGTCCTCAAAGAAATATTTCCGATTTCGCTATTGAAGCACTCATTTCGCCGCCGAGCGCCATACTCTGCGGATAATTGTTCCGTTGGCCCGGTTGAGCATGCACCGGGCTTAGATTTAAGTCGCCACCGCCGCACTGTTCGGGCAACAAATTATAAAGCAATCATTTTGCTGTGACGCCGGGGCTGCGTGAGCTCTTCACTTCACGCGATATCAAGAGGCTGCGGCCTTGATACTGCGTCCGTGCGTGCATCTAAACTCATATGTGCCCGTCAGACGAGAGCTGATTGTATTTAGTCTAATAGAATTCATTAGGCATTATAGCAGGGCTGACATGTGGACAACCCGCCGACCACAAAGGGAATCAAACTAATAAGCTCCGATAGTGTTCCGCATTTTGGCGCGGGGGTGGGGGGTTGGGGTGCAGAAAAAGCTCACTCTGATTCTAATAATTACAGCCCAAAGTGCCTCCTTGTTGCTGATATTTGCCAGCAACTTGGGTAATCTTTGATCCGATCGCCAAGGCGTCGAAGGCGGAATACAAATGGGAAAATAATAGAATCTGGTTTGGATTTTCTCTCGCACACGATAACAGAGTGGAGGGAGAAGAGATGTGAGGAATATAACGCAGTCAGACGGGAGAACTCAGATAGTCGGCATCTGAAATGTCCTTCTGTTACCTATAAACTCGGGTTACCCTCCATATGACCCCCGGGTACCCTCCATATGACCCACGGGTACCCTCCATATGACCCACGGGTACCCTCAATATGACCCCCGGGTACCCTCCATATGACCCACGGGTACTCTCCATATCTCCCCCGGGTACCCTCCATATGACCCCGGGTACTCTCCATATCTTCCCCCCCCGGGTACTCTCCATATCTCCCCCTCCCCCCCACGGGTACCCTCGGTTGCGGTTGGACTTCTTCTGTTTTACAGGTATGTTTCATTAAAGAACCTCTAGCTCTGTACCTGTGTTCTACCAAATGCCAAATCAAGACATGTCATACAACTCCTTCTGAGCGTGGACGTCTAGCTTTCAACCAACCCAGTGGTCCAACAAACATTCTCCTGTCTTCAGCAGGGTCGAACCTGCCGAACAACGAGTGTTGACGAGCAGGCGTTTCTGACAGAGACAAAAAACATTTCTTTTGTTTCATCCTCGTAATTACATCTTTGACAAATGTCGGGGGGAAAACAGCACCCATTAACTTCTATATGCATTTTAATTGTCACATTGCCTTTAAGCAATTGCCACTTAAAGCAGTTTGTCATTTTTACTCACTTCATAAATTGCATTTAGAGAATATTTGCGTGCCATTACACAACTGCACAGTAGAAAAAGTCTGAATTTTTTTTTCGCATGGAGCCTAAGTCCTGTATAAAATAATTAATTTGAGAGTTAAACAGATAAATGTAGCAGATAATACCTGGAGAGATGGGGTCGTAATGTGATGTCATAATACGATGTCATAATGTGATGTTCTAATGTGATGTCCTAATGTGATGTCATAATGTGATGTCCTAATGTGATGTCATAATGTGATGTCCTAATGTGATGTCCTAATGTGATGTCATAATGTGATGTCCTAATGTGATGTCCTAATGTGATGTCATAATGTGATGTCCTAATGTGATGTCATAATGTGATGTGATAATGTGATGTCCTAATGTGATGTCATAATGTGATGTCATAATGTGATGTCCTAATGTGATGTTCTAATGTGATGTCATAATGTGATGTCCTAATGTGATGTCATAATGTGATGTCCTAATGTGATGTCCTAATGTGATGTTCTAATGTGATGTCCTAATGTGATGTCATAATGTGATGTCCTAATGTGATGTTCTAATGTGATGTCCTAATGTGATGTCCTAATGTGATGTGATAATGTGATGTCATAATGTGATGTCATAATGTGATGTCCTAATGTGATGTCATAATGTGATGTCCTAATGTGATGTCCTAATGTGATGTCCTAATGTGATGTCATAATGTGATGTCCTAATGTGATGTCCTAATGTGATGTCCTAATGTGATGTCCTAATGTGATTGTGATTGCTCCAGTATACATCAGGTACCATATTCATCCGTTCATTCATATTCACACTCCCCTGTTCTGATAAATACAGCTGTTGGTCTGAATGAGTCAACACAATGTAAACGCATTAGAAGCATTTGACTAACTCAGAGCATTCCAGCGTACATATTTTAATTTACTGTTCCACCTCCATCTAATGACTTCCACCAGTATGCTTATTGGTATTACAGTGCCTTCCTCAGAACAGCTTACTGCCTTCTTTATCATAATACCTCACAACAAACTGATAGGATGTGTACGGAAGTCAGGGGCACCTGGAACATCTAAACAGAACCTGGGCTGACGGAGGGGGCGCGGGGGAACCGGTTCTGCCCCAACATCTCTCCGTCATACTTTAAGGTTCCACTCCGCCTCCTCTAATTACAGGAACTAACCCAGGGGTCAGGTAGAACATCACCAGACCCAGATATTCCAGCTGGCGCACGGTGCTGGTGGGGCATATCTCCGCCACGACGCGACGCCTCTTAACATAAGCTCGGTGGGGGGCATAACGGATGACGACTCCGTACCCCCTGCCACATCTCATCCCCCCTGTCATCCCCCCTGTCATCCCCACCCCTGCAGACGGCCGGGGTGGCCCAGGTGAAATGGGGGCCCGGGGCACACAAGCTGTCTGGAAGCGGTGGCAGATAAGGTCCCAGTGCCTTTACACACACACCCATTCACACACACACGCACACACACACACACACACACACACACACGCACACGCACACACGCAGGCAGGCCAGCATAAGTATGTGTCATTGACACTTGGCAGTTCTTGGACGACCTGATTAATCCCACTTGGAGGAGTCAGATATTGGCTGACTCCAGGACTGCAGGGCGATGCAGAGAGTATAGTGGGAGGATCTCAGACACCTGATAAACTCATCTGTGATGTGATGCGTCCTCCGTATGGTAATGCCAGTGTCGTCCGTATCACCAAAGTGCCGGGTGTTTTTTGGTCACTGACTCGGGGCTGTTTCGTCAAGCTGGTTAACTTGATTTGAGTCGCCGCAACCAAACCAACACGGTCAAACACGCTGGGATGACTGGGGGTTATGGGCTTACGGGGACGATGGAACATTCCGGCTGTAGCTCTACGAACCGGCCAGATGACGACATATACGGCATTACTTTTGACAAAGAACCTTCACACATTTCGTGAACTTGCGTGTTCAAGTTCAAGTTGCAGAGTCTTTTGTCTCCGAGTAAAAATAAGTCTCTGCAGCTTATCAAGTAGGAATGACGGAGCAAATGAAGGAGTTGGGAAGGAGAGTTGGGAAGAGGAGTAGGGAAGGGGAGCTGGGAAGGGGAGCTGGGAAGGGGAGCAGGGAAGGGGAGCTGGGAAGGGGAGCTGGGAAGGGGAGCAGGGAAGGGGAGCTGGGAAGGGGAGCTGGGAAGGGGAGCTGGGAAGGGGAGCTGGGAAGTGGAGCTGGGAAGGGGAGCTGGGAAGGGGAGCAGGGAAGGGGAGCTGGAAAGGGAGCTGGGAAGGGGAGCTGGGACGGGGAGCAGGGAAGGGGAGCAGGGAAGGGGAGCTGGGAAGGGGAGCTAGGAAGGGGAGCTGGGAAGTGGAGCTGGGAAGGGGAGCAGGGAAGGGGAGCTGGGAAGGGGAGCTGGGAAGGGGAGCTGGGAAGTGGAGCTGGGAAGGGGAGCTGGAAAGGGGAGCTGGGAAGGGGAGCTGGGACGGGGAGCAGGGAAGGGGAGCAGGGAAGGGGAGCTGGGAAGGGGAGCTAGGAAGGGGAGCTGGGAAGTGGAGCTGGGAAGGGGAGCAGGGAAGGGGAGCTGGGAAGGGGAGCTGGGAAGGGGAGCTGGGAAGTGGAGCTGGGAAGGGGAGCTGGGAAGGGGAGCAGGGAAGGGGAGCTGGGAAGGGGAGCAGGGAAGGGGAGCTGGGATGCGTAAAGACAACCACAGCCATTCCAATACGTCCTGTTCATGCTTTATACCAGAGGTATAAGGACCCTTTATATCATAGAGACCCAGTCAAATGTAGTGCACGAATGTAGAACACAGCGTGCCTATTGGCACACAGCGTCACTCAATTCAGCAGTAATTCTCAATTCATGTTCAAATCACAGGGACAATGTGAACACTCACAGACGTTCTCCCGAAGCTGTAATCTCCCCCCCCTAATCTGATACTCTGTGACATTTAGATGAATCGCGACCAGGCCATGTTCTTACGTTCCAGGCTGAAAAGCAGGCATATCTTTGGCTGTACTGCACCAAACAGAAATCCTCCTTTCTGATTGTCCACTGTGTCCTAAATGACACATTAGAAGTGAAGTCGTAGTTTGTAATTGGGACTAAAGCTATAGATTATCATTATAAGGACTGACGCTGCACCATGTTATTAGGGGGGGCACCATGTTATTGTGGGGGTGCACCATGTTATTGGGGGGGACCATGTTATTGGGGGGGCACCATGTTATTGGGGAGGGGGCACCATGTTATTTTGGCGGGGGGCACAATGTTATTGGGGGGGGCAGCCTGTTATTGGGGGGCACCATGTTATTGGGGAGGGGGCACCATGTTATTGGGGGGGGCACCATGTTATTGGGGAGCATTGACAGTGTCGAAGCTCCAAGCTCTCTGTCATTACAACAACAAGCTCCACTCTCTCCTCCTTTGGTCTCTCTTACACTCTCTTTATCCTCTACTTTTTCTTTGTCTTTCTTTTTCACTTCTCCCCTCTCCCTCTCCCACTCCTTCTCCTCCCCCTCTCTGTATATTACTCTCTCCCTCTCCCTCTCTCTCTCTCTCTCTCCCAGATCTTCCCAAGCAATTTAATTAGAGGAGAATAACTAAACCCGAGCGGGTTCCCTGAGGATTGCCATTTGACCAGCATCCAGCGATGCTCAATGCTTCACGGTCTCACGGAGAATTATTCTGACTGTGGCACAGAGACGACAGACAGGAGCATATGCTCTCTGCAATAACAACAAACCGTTATGAGTGCCAGGAGAGGCACACCTTGCTTCCTCCACACCTTAATGGTTCGGTAGGGGGGGCGTTAGTGCCTTCATCTCACACTTTACTACCCCGGTGACATGTCGCATTGCTCTTCCATGTGCCGTTTTTACACCGGCGAATTAATGACCTCAAAGAGCACCTGTTGTTTTTAGGGACATTAGGATATAATGGGGACATTGGAAAGAAACATCGCTGCCGAGGAAGGAGGCCATTTATGACGTCCTCCATCATACTGTAAAGAGGTTTGCGTTTTTCCTTTATGTCTCTGCCGGTCTGCGCGTGCGACACGGTGTCCTTTGGCCACGCCGCAAAACGCGCTCTTGTAAAAATGAACATCCTGTCCGTCCTGGACTTCGGCGCTGTCGTTCACATGCTCGTCGGCGCTAATATTCACTCCATAAAAGCTGGGCGAGAGAATGCCAAAAGAGAGTTTGGAGAAGCTGTCATCACAGCAAAAGGGCGGATACTAGATTTGATGTCTTCAATATATTTGTAATGCGGAAAATAGTAGATATATAGAAATAATTAGTCTACTGGGTCCAGCCTTTGACTGGTACTGTAGGTACATTT